>CM014093.1:26993417-26998417 GCA_004119915.2 Collichthys lucidus
ACAGACAGAGACAGACACGAGATAGAGACAGACAGAGACAGAGAGAGAAAGACAGAAACAGACAGACAGAGACAGACAGAGAGAGACAGAGACAGACAGACAGAGAGACAGAGAGAGAGAGACAGAGAGAGAGAGAGAGAGAGAGAGACAGACAGACAGAGAGAGAGACAGACAGACAGAGAGACAGAGAGACAGACAGAGACAGAGAGAGAGTGACAGAGAGAGAGAGACAGACAGAGACAGACAGAGAGAGAGACAGACAAGACAGACAGAGAGAAGACAGAGAGAGAGACAGACAGAGACAGACAGAGAGAGTGACAGAGAGAGAGAAGAAGAGAGACAGACAGACAGACAGAGAGAAGTGACAGAAGAGAGAGAGAGAGAGAGACAGAGACAGAGAGAGAGACAGACGAGACAGACAGAGAGAAGTGACAGAGAGAGAGAAGAGAGAAGACAGACAGAGACAGACAAGAGAGAGTGACAGAGAGAGAGAGAAAGAGAGAGAGAGAGAGAGAGAGACAGAGAAAAGAGAGAGACGACAGAGAGAGAGAGACAGAGAGACAGAGAACAGACAGAGAGAGACAGAGAGACAGACAGAGAGAGAAGAGACAGAATAGACAGAGAGAGAGAGAGAGAGACAGACAGAGAGAGAGACAGAGACAGAGAGAGACAGAGAGAGAGAGAGAGAGGAGAGAGAGATAAGACAGACATAGAGAGAGCACAGGCAATTACCTGCCTGGAAGAAGAAAAACAGAAAGAAAACTTTGAGAATCATCTGAACAGAGGAGTCCAGCAGAAAACTCCAACCAACTGACAACTGACGGTTTGTCAGTTTGTCTGTCTTGAGGACGACAAACACACAACTGACAACGAACAAGAAGAAGAAAAGCCAGAGAACGAAGTGAGTGAGACATCAGAGGCAATACAACCTGCACAGGGCTTTAAAAAACAGAATAATTACCTACCAACTCATTTAAGTTCAAGCTAACAGCTAACAGCTAACCAACAAGATTGGAAGCCTTAGCAACGGTTACTATAGAGTTGAAACAACAACAACCATGCAGGCCCAGCAGAGCCCTGGACCCTCAGACACAGCACATACAGAAGCTGTTCCTCTCTCCTACACACAAGATCTGAAAATGAAAGTGCCAGGAAGGCATACAAACAGAAAGTGCTGAAGGAAAGAGCAGAGACACTCTTCTCTGACTCCTACAAAAACGGAGACGCCAGCAACCTGATCTTCTTCACAGAGCCCACTAGCATGGCACTCTGCCATAAAGACCCCTACCCCTCTGTGAAGAAAGGGGATCTGTAATGGCTGGAAACTGAAAGTCAAAGAGGCAGAGAACCAGACTCCCCCATGACATCAATCAACATCTACAAGACGGGACTGTCGTGGTGCAGGGGAACCTCAGGCATTTGAGCTGGACTTTCCCCTCATAAAAGGAAGAGCCCAACTGGAGAAGTGCTCCCCGCCTGATGACACCCACACCCTGCCAGACGCAACCACCACCTCAACCCCCACCTGTCCTCCTGCTGAGCAGCCCTCTGAGAAGAGTGAGCCCCCCAGCTCTGAACAGGCCCAGGACCCCCAGCTAACCCACATCATCACCGACATAAAGATGAAGTTTCAGTGAGCTGGAGAGAGAACTGGTACAGCTGAGAGAGCTGATCAGCCATCAGCCGAGCCAGGAGGAGACCTGGAGCTTCAACACAGAGCTGAGCAGACTGAGGCAGGACAAAGAGAAGGACAAGACAGAGCTGAGCTCCCTGAAGACTGAGATCAGAGAGCTGCAGCAGCACAAGGAGAGCTACATAGTAGCACTGAAGGAGCTGAAAGAGGAGTGAAGGAGCTGAAAGAGGAGAGAGAGCACCAGAGAAGCTGGCCTCTCTGTCACAGAAGCTCCAGGAGAAAGACAGAGTCAGCCCAGCCTGACAAGACAAACTCTGGATCCACACTTGGACCACAACCAGGATCATGGGAGCACCACACAGATCCACCAGAACCGAGAGGCTCCACCAACCCAGAGACACCAGAACCAAGAGCTCCACCACCAACCCAGAGACACCAGAACCAAGAGGCTCCAACACCAACCCAGAGACACCAGGACCAAGAGGCTCCACCAACCCAGAGACACCAGGACCAAGAGGCTCCACCCACCCAGAGACACCAGGACCAAGAGGCTCCACCAACCCAGCAGCTCCCCTCCAGTCACCAAACCAACACCACAGCCACACCGATTGACTCCACCCCTCGTCCATCCAGACTGGCACAGCAACCAGACATCGTCATCCTCATTGACTCCAACGGAAAGTTCTTAAATGAAAAGAAACTGTTCCCCAACCACAAAGTGGCCAAACTCTGGTGTCCAAACAGCCAACATGCCATGAAGCTGCTATCAGAAGAGCATCTGGGTTCTCCAAGCCACATCATCATCCACACCGGCACCAACGAGCTGAGAACGCAGCAGGAAAGAGTATCGGAGTCACTCAGGCGAATGATAGAAAAAGCCTCCAACACCTTCCCCAACAGTAGAGTAATTATATCAACACTGCTGCCCAGGAAAGACTTCCACCCAGACACCATCCACAGGATTAACAGCAGCGTCTCCAGAGACTGCGTCTTAAGCCCAATGTCCACCTGGCCCATCACCCCACCCTGGACATCAACTGCCTCTACGACCATGTCCATCTATTTAAAAATACCGTCCCCATCTTCGCCGAGACACTGAAGAACGTCGCTCTCAACCGAGACCAATCCGGCCCCCGCAGAAGGAGCAGGTTGGCCCGCAGCCCCCCAAGACCGCTACCCAGACCACCGCCACGGAGACCTGACCTTCCTCATCCCCCTCCACGAAGACCACACCAAAACAGCTATGAACCCCCTCACACCCGACCAGAGCCCCTCCTGCCCCCAGGAGCCACACCCCAGCACCATAACCAGGAGCCACACCCCGTCCCACTGAGCTATGCTCAGGTGGTGAGGAGAGCAGCAGACCCCCCCCTTACCACTCAAACCTCTAACCCCACCCCTACACCGCCACACAGCCAGCTGAGAGACATCCAACACATGCTCAGCCTGCTCTGCTCCCACCTGATAGGTCAAGTTCAGTTTTAACACTGAATGCAACATTTTGAATTTCAAACTGAATGAAATCTAAATCCTTTATTATCTCATGTTGGAACATCCAGGGTCTGAGGTCCTCTGCTTTTGGCCTTAAGAGCAGAACTTCAGATTTTATCACAGAGTTAGGAGATGCTGATATATTTATTTTGCAGGAAACTTGGTGCAGAGGAGACACTCCCACTGGTTGTCCCGCAGGCTACAGAGAGTTGGTGTTCCCATCCACCAAACTGAAAGGAATAAGACAGGGCAGAGATTCAGGTGGAATGCTGATTTGGTACAAAGCAAACCTTGAACACTCAATCGAATTGATAAAAAAAGGCGAATCTTCAATTTGGCTCAAAATAAAAAGAGAAATAGTTGCCACAGATAAAGATATATTCATGTGTGCAGTATATATCCCCCCATCAGAATCCCCTTATCATAATGAAAATGTTTTCTCCATTCTTGAAGATGAGATCAGTCACTACCAGGCCCAGGGAAGCATACTGATCTGTGGAGACCTTAATGCCAGAACAGGGTTAGAACCAGATTCTATTAATCCACATGGAGACAGACATATACTTGGCCAAACCAGCATTCCTCTCTCTTCATATCCTTCACATCCCCAAAGAAACAACTTTGATAAAACTGTCAACAAAAGCGGGCACCAACTCCTGCAGATCTGTCGAACACTGGGTCTGTACATAGTCAATGGTCGACTTCGAGGGGACTCCTTTGGTCTGTATACACACAGCTCTCCTCTTGGCAATAGCACAGTAGACTATAACATAACAGACCTAGACCCCTTCTACCTGAGAGCATGTACAGTCAGCCCCCTCACACCCTTATCTGACCACAGTAAAATGACGCTGTACATTAGAAAGACAGTAACAGACCCTCACACAGCGGAGCCCAGTAAACTAAACTATACAAAACAACCTTATAGATGGACAAACAACAGCAAAGAGCACTACCAGAAAGCAATCACACATCAAACTATTCAATTTCAATTAGACCATTTTATCTCCAATTCATATTCCCACAGTGAAGATGGCCTGAATCAAGCTGTGCGGGATATCAACGACATTTTTGACAATGCAGCAGATTTATCCAATCTGAAACAGCGTCAACATCACAAATCAAAGAAACCAGCCAGTGAAAAGTGGTTTGATACAGACTGCAGACGTCTGAGAAAAACACTCAGAAATGTATCAAATCAAAAACACAGACAACCGGACAACCCCGAGCTCCGCATCCAATATTGGGAAACATTAAAAATATACAGAAGAACACTCAGAACTAAAAGGATGCAGCATGCGCAGCACCAACTGAATGAAATCGAAGAGTCCATTGACTCAAATGATTTCTGGAAAAAATGGCAAACAATCAGCAAACCACACAAAGAAGAATTGGCTATTCAAAATGGTGAAATTTGGAAACAACACTTTGAAAACCTGTATAGTACTATTACACTGAATCTGGCCCAAAATGAACTCCTGAATAAATTACAAACTCTGGAATTAGTCGTTAAAGACAACCAGAACCCTTTAGATTATCAAATGACTGAAAAGGAGCTGCTAACTAAAATCCAGGCCCTACAATCAAGGAAGGCCAGTGGCCCCGATGGCATTTTGAATGAAATGCTGAAATTTAACAGCAAGAAATTCAACATTGCCATTTTGAAACTGTTCAACCTTGTCCTCAACATTGGGCATTTCCCTGACATCTGGAGCAAAGGAATCATAACACCAATCTATAAAAATGGAAATAAATCTGACCCAAACAATTACAGAGGCATATGTGTCAGCAGCAACCTGGGGAAGGTATTCTGCAGCATCCTAAACAGCCGACTGCAGAACTTCCTCAGCGAACACAACGTTCTGAGCAAGAGTCA
>CM014093.1:27003417-27279724 GCA_004119915.2 Collichthys lucidus
GAAACAACACCAACAACTCCATCCGTGTTTAAGCTCTAAAGAGACATCACGTGTGCTAGGACAGGGTTTGTGGTCGTTAGAAATCAGACGTTGGGAGCGACATGCTTTCACTTTCCTATAAAAATAAAAAAAGGGCAAGTGAAAGATGACTGCGGGTCACTTCTCAACATCGAGGAGAGAAGGAAACAGACATGTCTTATCTTCTACAGGATGTGAAACTAGCAGGAACTGGAAGCCCCGGCGGCTTTGAGGCGTGAACTTGCAGGAGCTAACTTGGGGGGGGGTTTACACAGTACTCACGCAGAAGCCCAGAGCTCCGTAGGGCTGTCCGTCCCTGGCACTAAAGACCAGGGACCCTTGGCTGGCATGCATGTCCCTACAGCTGCCGTAGTGAGACCAGCTCAGCGGAGCGTTATTGGAATTATAGGAGCGAGACAGCGCGTTCTGACCCGGAGAGGGACGACATGGAACAAGCAGCGCCGACAAAGACGTCAGCGGTGGGGCCATGCAATCCACCCGACGTCATGAAGAGACACAACAGAGAGTTAGAGCAGCATATACAGACATGCATGCAGTGGTTAGTAGGCTCTGGTCCATATTAAAGGGTCAGTTCACCAAAATGAAACAAAGTCTGCACAGAGTGTTTTGGTTTTATTTGCCCAGTGAAGAGTTTCTCTTAGACTACAGTCATCAGCAGCAGAGAGATAAAACTGTGAAGTTGTTGTATCATTTACAGGGGACAACTCGTCAACTCAAGTCCCGTTGCTCAAATATCTGACGACCGCTCGTCGTGTTAAAGGAGGAACTTGTGGCATCTTTGATAACAAAACACAATAGATGCTTTGCCTCAGCCTGCTGTAGTTTGTGACACGTCAAACATTATCATACGTGCAGAGGTCGTTTATTTTGTTGACATCTGCTGAATCGTGTCCACTGTGTTGTTTTTACTGTATTGTCTGCGGCTTCACGGGAGAACCGAGTCAGGGCGGGGTTAATGAACGTCACGGAGATGTGACAAAACGCGTGGTGAAAGCCGCACGGCCAACGGCAACATCTTTCCAAAGAAACAAGTCGTGACATCTGTTGGCGGTGATGCGGTTTCTGGACAAAGATGATTTGCCGTTGATGTTTTTGACTAGAATTTTAAATGTTTCACATGTTCTGGGCAAACAAAAACAAAACTACCCGCAGGTTTGGGTCAAGAGAAAATGTCTTTTTGTAGTTCAGGTGAAACAACCGTTTAAGAGGAGGCTAAAGACAGACGTTTCTTCTTGTTCACATGATGTTCTGACAGTGTTAGTTATATCTTTGTTGTGCCGCCCTGTAAAGATAGGAGTATTCATACTGATGGACTGAAATAATGAGTCAAACACAAAACAAAGAGTTCAGACTTTATACCTTTTCCATTTTCTTGGCCTCGATGTGCCGCATCACCTGGTCTCTCCAGTCATTCGGCACCCTTCCCGGTCCTCCTGACATCTGTCCGGGCCCGTCCAGCAGCGAGTGCTCCGACTTCACCCTGGTGTTGGGCCTCTTGCTGGGGCTGACTTGCTGGTAGTTGAAGTCGCTGACCGACATGGTCCTCTCTGGAAGCTCGTGGGGCTGCGGCCTGGCGCCGAGAGGCCTGGAAGCTCCGGGTACGTCGATGCTGTAAGTGCGAGCCGAGAGGGGCCTCTGCATGGCCTGGCTCATCGCCAGCGGTCCCCTGGCGAGGGTGTGTATGTCCCTGTACGTCAAGTACTCTCCGTCAGGCACCTGCATCCGCCTGGGGTCGCCGATGGAGGCCATGGAAGCCGTGGAGGCGGTGCTGCTTTGCCTCTGCAGAGTGCTGCTCCTAGTCTGGCCTCCTGTGGAATGAAGTCTCTCCATGCCCCACATGTCCCCAGAGGGCTTAGGACCCATGGGAGGCCCCCTCTGCTGGGGCTGCAGAGGATAGGGCGGTGCCTGATTACGGTTGGAGTAGTTGGTGTTGGCTAATGAGTGAGGAGGAGGAGGGAGGTAGCCTTGGTGCTCTGGGAGCATGGGCGTCCTCTGGGCCCAGAGGCCCTCTTTAGACATGGCACTGCTTGTGTACTGTATGTTGTATTGAGGAGGAGGGATGCCCATGGCCATGCTGGAGGAAACCGGGTATCTGCTTGTGCTGACAGGGGGCTTGGAAGAGGAAAGCAGGTCTGAGGAAGATGCAGAGGAGCTGGGGTAGACCTGCAGAGTCTGATCATTGAGTAACTGACTGGCTGACTTGCTCCTGACGATGCTCTGACCCTGAGCCCCCAGCCCCGAGCCGGATCCCGCCATCCTCGCCATTCCCGCTGCGTCGTAGGAGTCAGCGTCCCCTTCGAAGGCGTACAGCTTCATGCCTCCTGTTTCTATGTTGCTAACGCTGTGAGACTTCATCACCTGCGGGGGATGGCACCTTTTCTCTGGAGACAGTTCCTCTGTGCTGCGAGATAGAGACATGTCACTGCTGGCTGTCACGCCTGTCGACGCCACATGCACAGCAGATGTCTCGACTCTCATCGCTTGGCTTCTGTTCCCCAGACTATTGATGCAGTCACTGACCTGCTGGTTTCCATTCAGAAAATGCTCCATGTTGTCGTTGCTGTAGCCCTGCTTGCCGTCCAGGTCCTCCTGGATTAGTGAGCCGTTCTTGGTTTTGTCCGCCTCGTCCAGCTGAACCATGTTGTCAGTCGGCAGCTTGGACACGTTCATGTTGATCTGGTCCCACTTGGTGTAAGTTTCTCCCATGCCGTTGTTGATTCCCTTCCCGATGAAGGCGAGTCTGGCTTCCATGGAGAGGTCGTAGTCGCCCATCTTCTCTGGCGGGGTCTGCTGGGTTTTTAGAAGGGCTTGAAGGGACGTTTCGGAGCCATTGCCGTTATGGAGGAGAGGGGTGGTGTCTTTGGGCTGGTTCATGTTCTCATCTTCTTGCCTAAAATACAGAACAAGGAGGTACACATCAGATCGTGTAACGACGACAGGAGGAAGACCGGAAAGACACTGGAATGATAACTTACCGGCTTTTGGGTAGGAAGGGCATCTTGGCCTCTCTCTCAGGCGTGCACAGAGAGTTGTCCTGGCTGCTGTCCGTGGTTAGAGACACCGAGTCGGACATGCGCGAAGGAGACGAACAGTTGCTGTTGTTCTGGTTGCTGTTGGCCACCGTCTCATCCAGCAAAGAGTCTGCGTCATCTGTGGATCAAAAATATCATTGTTAGCGCACTGTATCGAGACAGAGACAGAAAAAAAAAATCTATTTTAAAGCACACAAATGAAACTTTTACCTTTTTTGTCCTTACTTAAAGTCACGACTTTGGGCTGGTTGATGGAGATCTCAATGAGAGGAGGTCTCATCTCTGCGATCTTCATCTCCTCTTCTTCATCAGACAGCTCCTCGGAATCCTAAAGACCAACAGTGATTCTCGTAAAGCTGAATTCGATTTAACTTCACAGAGCACTCGCCGTTTGAGTGACAGATGTTAGGATTACCTCCAGTGTGTCCTCGTGGTTCATCATAGAGCCGCCTGAAGTTTTGAGCGGGACTTTCTGGGAGCTGAAAGACTCCGACGTGTCCTTTGACTCCGGTGCAGAGGAGTTCTCGGCGTGCGTGTTGTTAGAGACTTGGGGCTCCACGTCTGACGCCACGCCGTTCGCACAGGGCGCCTCTATGACCTGCAGTGCAGAAAAGCTCCTTCACTTTTATGTAGAATAAGCGGTTTATTAAAAAGGGAACTGAAGGGGACAAGAAATGGAAGTGATTGCTTTCCAAGTAAAATATGTAATTAAGCTGAAGCTGACCTTTACTCCCACGTCCTGCACTCCGATGTGGTTCCTCTCGACTGGTCTCGAGTCTTTCCCCGACTCGTCACTCGACTCGTCCTCCTTCAGCCTGTGAGCCACGGACTGGGCCGTCTTCACCATGTTCTTCAGCTCGTCTGGGTACGGCGTAGGGTAGCGCTTAAGGTTTCCCTCCTGGAAGAGATCAAAAACCCACAAACTGAGATACTGACACGAGATTGAGGCACTAACTGTTGCGGAAAATGGGACAGAAGACGCATCAAAGTGAAGGCTGCTGCCTTGCAGTTTGGTTAACTACGTCCCCATGGTCATTCCTCCTTCTCCCAATTATCCGAACGGCCGCTTGACACTGACCCTCGGGGGCGTTTCTCTCTCGTCCTTGTCCTCGTCGCACTCAAAGGCCACCTGAGCTCGGTGCTTGCGTTGTTCCTCCCACAGAGCTGGATTGAAGCTCTCGGAGTCTGAGTTGGGGATGTCTGAAATGAAAAAGCAGAAATCAGGAGGATGATTTGTTAGTTTTTTTAAATTAAGGCTTTGTAAGTTGACTCATGCAAGTCTGACTTTGACCACAAGATGGCGCAGAGACAACACACGGACTGTGCAATGAGCTGGGGATGAACTTGAAATTGAGGAGTCGAACTAAAACCACACAGATTTGTAGTTCTAATGAAAATGACTTAAAAGGTTTCACCCTGTGCTTCATTCAGACATCACACTACATGTGGGAAAACATAAATCAGTTAAATGTTCTTGCAGGACTCGCCACCACGAAGCATTCAGCTCAGACTCACTCTTCTGCTTTCACATCTAAGGAGGCAGGAGCAAGGCCATGATTACTATGAGGATGACGTCACGGCAGTGGTAATTGCGGTGATGATGCTTCCCTGAAACTACACATTAGCATCTTGCATTAACGACCTGCAGACGAACTGTCAACGAGCGCCACAGATTTGTAACTTGACCAAAAAATATCAAGCATGCAAGAATATCTCAGTATTCTACGAGTTAAAGCTTTAAAAAAGGATCAGTGTGTCCGACTGAAGACCTCCCAGCTCACGCCACATAAAAACAGGAAACGACTATTCTGGTTCATTCTGACCCGACATCAGCTGAGCGCAGACCCGATCAGTAACTCTGGTTGTCTGCGACCGTTAACAGAGTGTGAATGCACAGTGGATAATATGAGTCACCTGTTGTGCAGCCTCCGTATCAACAAGTTGTAAAGCACAATCATTGCAGTCAGGTCGTGACTTATTCCAGCGTCTCATGAAAACACGAGGAAACAGACACGGCTCTTTTGGAAAAAGTTCTCCTGGATGATGATGGGAAATGTCAAAACCGGTGACCGGAACATAAATAAAAAGCACAGAGTTACACCCGGTAACTCATCGGGGTGGCAGGGCTGTAAAATATGACGGTGCTCCATCATTGTTGTTGTTGCGTCCTCTTTTCTTTGGATGAGGCTTTGATTGCGTAGCATGGCACGGATCAAAACTCAGAACAGGAGAAGGACTCAAAACCGGCCAAGACAAAACAAACAGGTCTCCACAACAAACTCAAAACACACGGCCAACCTTGTTCACCGCCTACACGAGAATCAGCTGCTGTCGCAACTTGATTGTCCTGCAATTTATATTTATATTTTTATATCAAGTCCTGAAGATAAGAGATACTTTATTGTCCTCGAGGGAAAGTTTGGCTTGGGAAATATCCTCAAACTTTTACACAATATGCAGCCGATAAAACAGCACAGAGGTGCTGACAAAATACTGAAAATACATAATGATGTGTATAATATTGCAGCAAAGACGGACAATCATAAAAACATTAATTCATCGACTTTAGAGAAGAGTCACAGGCCTGGTCGGTGCATTTTTTTGGTGGTGCACCAAACATTCAAGCGGTTGCCATTTCTGTAGTTTAAGCCTGAAAGATCTCGAACCACTAATTACTCTAAAGCTAAGATGCAACAGGGTCAGTGCAAGCTGTCTGGTGTAACGAGAAACCAAACCAAACTAACAGATGCTTGACAAGGAGACAACGACTAGTGTTTCTTCCACGGCTTCGGTCTCGGGTAACGAGGTCCTTCATAAAATATGAACGCAGGAATCCTTGTGGGTCACCTAGAAGGGCCGCTACGCTAAAGATGGTGGCGCCTGAGAACTTGACTTCAAAATACAGAATTAGTGGTACACACTGACAAATCTTTAATATCAAGCCCTGTCGCTGAGAGCCGATTGGTGAAAACAGGTCAGGACATTTGCAGCTCGAGGCTCTGCCAGATAAAATATGACGAACACGCAGTACTCACAGTCCTCAGTCCGGATTTGCTGGGGGAACATGTAGTTGGTCAGCACGGTCTTGTGCGTCTCTGGATCCTCCTCTTTCTGGAGAGGGATCAGGGGCTTTGACTGTGGGAGACACAAAAGTAGGTTTGAGAGTGTGCTGTCCGCAATCAACGGCGCTTTGTCGAAAAATGAATGTGGTTCCGACCCAATTTCCCCCACAGTGTCTTCTCCAGACCACCCACTGGCCTCGCTTTGACTCAGACGCTACCTAATCCCATCTGGGTGTCTCTCTTCCTGTCAATTATTGCTTGATGGAGGAGACTTAAGCTCCATCGATGTCCCAAACAGTACCTCAGGTGCTGCACTCCTGATTATGAGCAAATAAAGCTTATTTATAGTGTCTCAAAGAGATTTACAGGTCAATAAAAAGCAAGAGAAACTTCAGTTTTATACAGTAAAACAGCAATAAAAGGCACGATTAAAAACAATTTATGGGGAGAATGTTTCAGGAGCCTTTGGGGCAAAAGCGGTGGAGGTCACCCTTGGTCTTGAACCAGAGCGCCTTTATCATATGACCTTAGTCTATGTCTGTGCAGTTTCCTGTCAAGAATAGAGCCCGACTGATAAATCGCTCGGCTCATTACATATATATCTGTATCGCTAGATGTCATCTGATAAAAGGAAGAACTTGAAGCACAGAAACGACACGTATATGTTTCGAAACTGTGTCACTATCCTGCAGTATTTCAACAGAGAGTGGTTTTATTTGGGCTTTATAAAAAACATCCTGCATAGTACGTTTCTCTCTAGAAATGTTTCCCCTCTCTCTAATATCATCATCGGCATCCTGTTGTGGATGGCACACAGGAGACTGTGTGGAGATTGTGGAGAGATGTGTGTTCTGCGTTTTAAAGCAGCTGATTTGAGGCCAGGTTAGGGAGAGAGACACAGGCTCAACAGCTGGCTCTTCTGCAGCTTTTCTGCAAACTGCAGTTTTCCGGTGACAATTTGTTCCGGCACTTGAACAGAGACCTGCAGAAGGTCCAGCTAGGACGAGCGAAAAGGCATGAATAATTGATTCTTTAAAATGCGGCGAGAGGCAACAGACTGTAATGTAGTAAATATAAGCTGGAGAAAGAAAGAACAGCATGCTGCTGCAGTGTCTTCTCCACCCTTTCTTCACCCTTTGCACACATTTAAAAAAAACAAAAAAACTCCTCTAGCTGTGCCAAATTTGATATGAGCCACTCAAGAATTCCTTTCCCACACAGAACTACACTGCTATGACAAAGTGGGACCTGCTAGCCGCTTCCTGACACATGAGCTGAACAGACTCAAACGTTTCCACCTCAGATAGGCTTATCTTGTGTTCGGTCGAGGGCCACATTAGCCGAGGCAGAAGTCCAAACTTGAAGCACGGCGAGACTCGGCCCGGTAACCTTGATCTCTCTCTCCGTGTTTCTTTACATCCGGCAGCCTGCCCTGTTTCCTTTTCTTACTCAAGCCGTGGTGTGAAACTACATTTGAGGGAATCTGACAGGCTTGTCTAGATGACCTTAAACAAGTAATAAGGTCGGGATAGTATTTTCTGACATTCATTAGGATCCTTCCACACTCTGAGTTTAGGGTATCACACCAGGACTGCCTTTTGGCACGTTTAGATCAAATGTCCTGGAAGTGGTTTACTGAATTTTGAATGTGTTTTCCTGTGAGCGACCTGCTCCAGCTGGATTAATTTACAGCCGTTGTCACGTAGGCCCTGCTGCCTTTACAGTCTCTATAGAACACATGTCCATCTGACGGCTCTGAACTCACAAGGCACCTTGTGTGAAACCCTTATACGTCTGACAGCTCTGAACTCCGTGACACCTTTTGTGAAACCCATACACTTGTGATTTATGCATAATATATGTGAGCTTACCTGATTTTCAGACAGCCACATTGCAGTCATCTGGTTCAGTTTAGTGAAACTGTAGGGAAGATTCTTTAACCTGTAGAACAACACAGGTGATTAAAAAACAAAAACAAACAAACCCTAATGCATCTGCAAAATTCATTCTGTGAGTTCAGTTTAATCTGCCGGAGGCTGATGCCATATTCCATTTCTCTCTGAAGAAAAGCTATTCAGTGCATCTGGCACCGAGCAGACAGCAGGGACGGGGAAACCCCTGATTAAAACCTCCATCAGGCCTCGGCTTCCAAACCAAGCCCAGTTTCATCCAGGCCAGAATTGAGACCTTTGGAATATGATGTTGTAATTATCAGGTTTTGTTCCAGGATGTGTGTGCTGCCTTTTTTTTAAAAATTAATTTACATCAAATTATGTCCTTTATAGTAGGGGTGGGCGATATATCGAATATACTCGATATATCGCGGCTCGTTCTACGTGAGATGTATGAAATCTGCCCCTGCCTATCTCAGCGTCTTACTAAAGGCTCACGTCCCGACCAGGGCGTTACGCTCAGCTCATACAAACCGTCTAGTTGTACCCTCGCCTCTCGCAAAGCGAGGTCACTCTAAACTCTTCTCTGTGGTCGTCCCCAAATGGTGGAATGACCTACCAACGGCTACAAGAACTGCAACATCCCTTTCTACCTTTAAAAAAACTTCTAAAAACCTTTCTGTTTCGAGAATGCTTCCCTGCCTAACAAAACTAACAACTATTCTGAGCTCCTTTACACCTTTTCAGTTTATGTCCTCCTCTGTAAGTCGCTTTGGATAAAAGCGTCTGCTAAATGCAATGTAATGTAATGTAATGTAATGTAATGAAATGACTATATCGCGACCATCGAGTACTTGTCACGTAAATGTTTTAAGCCGGAAACATCCCCTGCGCGCATGAGTACTTTTTGTATCAAGTGAGGAGAGAAGTGAAGAGCGAGTTAATTGAAGATGGAGACGGACGACTTGGTTCCGAAGAAAAACAGCTGCGGTCACGCCGTCTCTCGTTTTCTCGTGGTCACGTCAGCTGCTCCAATATTTTCAAGTGCGTCCTTATTTCCGACTTTATGGCAAACACTTTGAGAAAACTGGGAAAGTCGGCGCTAGCTTACTGCAGCGTGTGGACACTTCCGGTTTTCCAAATAAGACGTGGGTGTTAAATGTATTAAATGTTTATTTATAAAATATGAAGAATGGTTAAAATTTGAATATGACCCTGCACTGATTTAGTGCTCATATGTACATTATGAAATATATTAAAAATTCATAAAAAATGTGTTAAAATGCTATAAAAAGAGGTGTGTCTCATACAGCAAGTGTAAATCTACTGTTCTACATTGATTCTGAGCAATTACAATGATGTTAAGGTAATAGTGACATTATTATTTATTAGAAATAAACAATACAAAACAACAAAAATAGAGATATATATCATGTATCGCGATATAGCTTAAAAATATCGAGATATTGGTTACAGGCCATATCGTGAAGCCCTACTTCATAGTGAAGAGTTCTAACCGTTATGTTCCTTTATCGATTAATCTGCTTTAAAAAGAATTATATTAATAATTTATGAATGACTTTTGCTCTTAGACTTGACCCTCAGCGCGCTTTAACACTGTCAGTCCAAACTCACTTGTTGTTGCTGAGGTTGATGACTTTCAGCTTCTGCATGTCGCCCATCTCCTCGGGCAAAGACTCCAGCTTGTTGGAATGTAGGAACAGCACGGTTGCATTCTTCCAGTTGCCCATCTGCGAAAATAAAGCACGGAGCCGTGAGCTGACGGAGCAAGCTCGCTTGTTACAGATGGGCAGGACTGACGCGCCGCGCCATTTATCTCCACAAACACAAACGAATGTGCCACGCTCACCTCGGGGGGAAGCTGCGTAAGGAAGTTGTGATCAGCGGCGAAGGTGCGGATGCTGGCACATTGGCCGACGGAAGAAGGCAACGCTTCGATCTCGTTGAAACTGCAGTCCAGCTCATCCAGAGATGTCAGCCTGAAAAGCAGAATTAAATCATGTGATGTAATAACTATAAATAGGATAAAGGGTTGAAATGACTGTAAAAAAGGAAGTGAGAGTCTCTCGTGATCGAGAATAGAGACAATCCTAGTATGGCTACAAGTGCCAAAAACACGGATCCTACACTACCCGTAATGCAGCTCAGTGGCACACACACCGGCAGATTGCAACACACAGGCTTTTCTGTTAGAAATTCCCTCTCTTGAGCCACAAAAGACATTATACAAGTGTTGTCACAGGCTGAAGGGGAACTTGTTATGATGAGAAAACTGAATCTGAGGAAGTGGCTCTTTAATTCTCAGCCGTTATCTGAATTCGGGAATGCCAGTGTGCTTAAGTAGGGATTAAATCTTCTGGTCTGTCAAACCAGGTGTCATTAGCGGGCTACATGATCCTTCCCCTTTAAACATATTAAAGACGAGGAACGGGCTAAATGACGCTGAAACCTCTCTGAGATCAGTTCTCATCTACGTCCGCTCTTGTGTTGTTATCTTACAGTAACACTGAAGCACTAAGAGACATTTACAACAGCGCTCACGCTTCATGGAACATAATGTAAAGCGGTGGCATTTCAAACTAAACCCGTGTTGACACAGAAGTGCTTTGTAGCTGGGGCTTTCTGCTGAATGAAAAATGCACCTGTACTCTGGGGATTCAGAGTCTGACTTGCAAGGGGGGAGCTACTACGTTGCAACGCCATCAAACTCTAAAAACGCAGATTTGACCCTGTTTTGCTAAATATAAAAACAGTGACACGGCAACAACAACGTGCACCAACAGTGGACCTAATAAAATCAGAATGAAACAAACAAAAACCTGGTTCGTTAAAATAAAGATTAAGATGAAACCAAACCTGAGACTCATTCTAACATGCAGGATAATTCATGGTGTTTGTTGTTTGGAAATAATGGACAGAACAGAAAACGGTGCAGCTGCAGCAGTCGCTGCCAGTAACCGTGGATTTGTCTGTCTCGGACGTGGGAGTGGATTGACAACAAAAACAAAACACAGGTGGATTAAAACAGGAGCCTAATCTCTGTGCAGAACCACGATGATCCGGAGTAGACAAAGGGTCAGGACCTGCTGAGTTTACCTGACAATATCAGAGAACAGTCGCGGCTGGTTTAAATCAAATCAGTAGTATTGGAGGGTCGTCTGGCTCAAGATTACCATCGACCCCCGCCACAATAAAGCAAACCTCAAAGCGTTTCCATAAATCAATGTGGTGACTCGATATCCTCAGCGTTGGCCCGACATAAATAAAGCATCAGAACACATTATTTTTAATGGGAATGTGGGATCGATCCAGTTTTACGCGGTGCATGGTTGATGACAACTGATCTCGGGGGTTTATTCTGCTGATATTAAAAGCTGCAGCTCGAACGCTCACCCTCCGATCGAGTCTGGCAAGTACATCAGCTGGTTCTCGTCCACTTTCAGCGCGGTCAGTTTCTTCAGCGAGCCTACAGTAAAGAAGGAAAGACAGAGAGAGAGAGAGAGTCAGAGAATTAAAGAGATGCAGCTCGGGGTAATTACTGATTATCACCTACTGCTGCACTGCAAAGAGGGATATCCATTACAGCACTTAATTGGATTAATTCATACTGTCATCAATGCGGTAATCTGTAGTCGTAATCAACCCTGACTCTAAAGCGCTATGTGTCTGGACTCATCTGATTTAATTAGCTTCACTCATCAGCATTACTTTGTCCACCCCAAGGGATGAAATAAAGGAAGTATAGAAATAGAAATATAACGTCCTTAAAGGAACAAAATCATGGATATACATGTGAATATAGATGAGTTTGTTCAGTTTAGTTTAATTTACTCATTCCCGGTGTCTATTCATCCATGAAAAGAAATAAAATGTGAACAATTTCTAAAGATGGCAGACAAAAAAAGTTGCTTGTGGCGCTACAGCACTGTGACTTTATTGTAAAAAAGGAGGAACGGTAACCTCGTCCTCTTCTGTGAGGACATTAAAAAAAGTTTGTGCACTTGCACGTCACCTCTAGGAATTAAAGACACAGATGAATGAACCCAGGAAGGACAAAAAAAAGTATTTGGCGATCGCTAAAAGAGAGTTCGGGTGTTTTCATAATGGATTTTCTTCAAACAAGACGTCTGTGTGTGCTTTTAATCTTCACCGATGGAGCCTGGCAGCTGCGTGAGGGCATTGTTGGAGAGGAGGAGGTCCTGCAGATTCTCGCAGCCGCAGATTTGCTCGTCTACCATCTCCAGGTTGTTCTTGGACACGTCGAGGTATACCAGCTGTTTTAGCATCCCCAACATCTGCATAAATAAAAAAAGAAAAACAACACGTTTTTTCCACTGATATCTCATTATCCTCATTTAATTTATGCCGAGGATTAGGCGGTAGTGTTGAACACAGACGTGGTGGATTAAAACAATCCTTCAAACATCATGAGCACTGAGGTAACGTAATTTAGGTACGAGCATCCCAGACATGGTGTTATCCCAAAATTGAGTTTGATTATGACTTTGTTAATAATTAAAAACACTTTTTATATCTTAAAAAAAAGGGGAAACAGTTTCTGTTTAGATCCCTGCCAGACGTCACTGCCTTTAAAAGTCCAGACTGTGATTACAGCTGATGTTGTTGAATTGTGGCAGCAGAACTAAAGCTTTAATTATTATAGCCGGTCGTTTGGATGAAAAATCTCATGTAACACATTCTGACTATCACGACATCGTTAGGAATTAATTATGTTCAAGGAAAACAATTACTGCACAGCTTCAGGTGATTTTGTGCAAACCCCAAAAAGCCTGTTTCTCTTCTTCGCGTCTAATTGTGTTCATCCGCCGAGAGAATCATTTCTTAAACTGCAGCCCATCTTCCGCCGGTGCTCGGTGGGCTGGAGGGGTCTGATGCAAACTGACTGCGGTTCGCTCTGACGAAGATTTGAGCAGACGCTTGGATCGAAAATCAAAAATATTTCAAAGTGTGTGTGTGTGTGTGTGTGTGTGTATAAAGAGTGACTGTGGATTTTACCCCAGGTAAAAATGTCAGTCTGTTCCCGTCCATCCACAGCTCCCTGATTCCACTCAGCTGCTCCAACACCTCAGGCTGTGGATGTAAAGAGGAGAAAGGACGTTAAGTGATAGGGGGTGTGAGTGTTTAAGTGCTGTGTGTGTGTGTGTGTGTGTGTGTGTGTGTGTGTGTGTGTGTGTGTGTGTGTGTGTGTGTGTGTGCGCCTGCTGGGCAGAGACAGGATGAGGAGCTTAGCTCATAAACAAGCTCAATCACAAGGCCGTTTATTAAATCCACTGTGCTTAGCACATATTAATGAATGCTATCTTTCAGTGAAAACAAATCAGCTCTTATTGAAGAAACAGAGCGTCCATTTAAAAAAATTTAAATCAAAGAAGAAGGTAAGACAGCCCGGAGCGTCGACGGGCAGACAGACAGATACTCACCACTTCAGTGAACTCATTACTCCCCAGGTCCAACCTCTCTAGCTGCGTGAGCTTCTGCATGCTTCTGTGGACACAAAAAGGGCCGACAGGTGAAGTGAGGTCTTAAAAAAAAAATCGAATGTCATATATTACGTGTTTTCACAGGTGAGGTGAAGTCGGAATTAAAAAAAAAAAAAAAAAGACGACACAAATCCAACCAGGATTATAAAGCAGGATGAGCCACGTGCTTCGGAAAGCAAAGCCAAAAAAAGATTATCTGTCAATTTTTATGTTTTGGATAGTGCACACGCTCTGCGCCTTTTGCTGCCTTGGCTGTATTTTATGAAGAAATAAATACCTTTTAGAGCTCAGGCGTGACAGAAATATGCTTTAAATAATGGAAAATATGACGTACGCTCGCCCTAAGCCTCGCTCTAGAATTTTCTCTTCGCATTCAGGTCACAGTCTCACATTCTCGGCTACACTGTAAACAAGAGGATAAAGTCCAGGACTGTTCGACCACTTAACGTATTTAACTGATCACCGGCGACAGAAAATTGGAAGGTGAAATATAAGCCCCAACTCTACGAAGGCTTATTTCACTCAAAATCCTCCAGATTCATTTTTGAAGCCGCTGAGACCTCAAATCGAAAACTCTTCTTTATTATCTTTAACTATTGTCACACCCACCACATGCAAAGTTCTGCAAGAGTAAAATAAAAAAGCGTACATTGTTTGTGTCCTTGATTGGAGGACATTCCTCTGAACCAAACAACACCGGGGTCAAAACTGCACAATACTGGCAGGATAAAGAAATCAGATATCAACTTTACGCAAGATAAGAACTAAAAACTGTTGTTTCGAGTCAAAAATGCCAAGAGAGTGTGCTGGGGGAAAACCGAAGCAAGAGACTGGAGATGAAATAGATGCGCTGAGCTCTGTGGGAAAAGATATGACAATCCTTTCGCAGCGTGGATCAACTTGTTTCCTTAAAACACGAGCGAGATTCAGCACAGAGATGGAAAGGCAGAGGCCCACTGTTTTCAGGTGCTCCTCGTAAAATATGAGACACGGCGCAAATTATAAATATGATTTAAGCCCTTTGGTGATTTCTTTTCAGCACACGGTGCAATATGGGACGTTAATTATGTGGATGTACTTGAGCTTTAGCCAGCTTTGTCACATTCTTACCTCGAAGTTGGCAAGAACACCAGACAACCCTCCGCGTGAGCAGAAAGCAGCAAGAATGAGCTGTGCTGGCGTTCCCTATTGCTTGTGACCTTAAGTCGTGAGGAACACACCATCTTTCTTTAAAATACAGAGAAACGTTTGGCGTGTGCGTGTGTCTATACGCTGAGAGAAAGGTGGCTGCGCTTTCTATGCGGAAGCCTTGAAAAGGCTTCTGCTGCGCCCCCTTTGTGCACGCTCACATTTGTTTACATCTCTGAAATGCTTGTGTGTTGCTCTGGCAACGTTCCCGATCATTAGTCCTTTTCTTTTGTCAGGGCTCCAGCCTTTAACAGGTCTGGCCTCTGTCACATAAACACAGCGAGAAGAGACGATCCGCTCGGAGCTGCTGCTGCAGCGCTTCACTTTATACACCAGCTGGCTCGTCAGTCGGTCAGTCAGTGAAAAATAAGAAAAGGGAGAGTGAGTGAAACTCAGCCGGAGGGAGGAAGGACATAAAAAGGCAAATAGGGACACGTCGTTTTGCTGCAGAAATGGGGAGGACAGTCAATGGAATGATACAGCAAGTGAAGCATGAGATAAGTCAGAGAGAGAAAGCAACAATCACCTGGAGCTTTCTCAAACACTCGCGGGACGTTTAGTCTCCCAGCAGCCCTTCAACCTTCTCAAATGCTGAAATAACCCTCGCCGCCGTCTCAGCACAGGATTATAAAACCTGCCACAGCAGGCAGCCAAGTGAAGGGGGCTCTTATGCAACACCGTGGAATTTAGTACTACAGTACAAAGTGTGGCGAGGGAACGGTGAAAAGGAAAAAAAAAATTTGACAGGATGGAGGAGACAGCAGAGACGTTGCAGGGGTTGAGAGAGGAAGTGAGGGTAAAAACTCTTGACGTGTCAAGACACAAACACGACGCTCACAGTGACGCTGCGCTTTATTTTGTAAACAGACAGAACGTGTTGTGTATTTGTAAAGATCACGATACCAAAATGAGTAGCCATGATACTATAGCAGAAAAGTATCACGATTCTGGGATTTATCGCGATACTTTTTAAATTATCATTATTATTTTTATGAATTGTAATATATTTGTACAAGTTATAAATACTTATTGCATGATAAACATAAAACTGGTGACGTAAGAATTAGACTGAAACAAATATGCGAGTGCCACTGACGACGACGCCACGGCAAAACAGAACTTTAGCTTGTCGTTTTGTTCTGAAGCGAGTTTCTATCGAAGCGGAGCTGTCTTCACGGAGTTCGTTCTTGCCAGCAGAAACGCACGAACAGCCAATCAGCTAACAGACGGGCGGACCCAGCGTATCACATCCCTGGACGTCACCAGTAACAGTAGTTTGGTTGCAGTAGTTGCCATGTGGGTTTGTTTACAAGGGAGTAGCATGCAGTGAGAAGCCGGGAGGAGAGTAGAGGCGGTCGCTATGTAGCGGAAACTGGCACTGGTAGTATAGTAAAATCCACGGTAGGACCATCGTGTAGAATTTCTAGTTATAGTAGGAACCGTTACGATATGGTAGCGTGGGTACCGTGCAACTCTTATACTTACTTTGGCAGCATCTTTAACTGGTTCTCCCTCAGCTCCAAGATCTGTAGTTTAGTCAACCTGCAACCAAGTAAAAAGCCAATGTCATGATTGGTAGTATATAACTTCAACACACAGGTTTGCAAATGCGTTTGTTCATTGTAACTCTGCTTATTAGCTTGCTCCCTGTTATTGTCATACTCAGTATTCTCCAGTACTTCCCAATAAACACTTTCATCACATTCCACCTCACAGCAGTATTACACCAAATGAGTTTTTAAGCCACGACAGCAGCCAGAGTTTCCTCTGCAGGCTTATCTGCTACAAACCAGCAATAATATGAAGCTACGTGACAAAAATAAATAGAGAGAATCTAAAACCTAATATTACTAGACTGTGAGGACTTAAATTAAAAAGAGGAGAAGTGGGCACCTCAGGCCAGATGTTTTGTGTAATCAGAAGCTTGGACATTAACCTTTGTGTCGACTGCAAACACTAAAGAGTGTGACTGATCCTGCTGGTTTTTTAACCTTTAAGAAGAGGAGCCACAGCTTAAAATGATAGATCAGGATATTGCTAAATTGAGTACACCCCAAACAATTACTTAACACACTTAAAAAATACAGTAGAGCAGTGTTTACTTGTTTGTTGGTTTAAATTACAGGTGATGACCCTTGATGATGATGCTGAGAGTGAACGAAAACAAAGTTGTGAGTCAGACAGCTGAAGCTCACCTGTAGGTTCATCACTATGAGCAACACCTTCCACATTGTCATAAAAACATTGATTATAGCCACTTTAAAGACTGCCTCTCAGACAACTACTACAGATTTACTGGAAACAGAAACTCCCTTTAAAAAAATCTACAATTTAAATTAGAGCTAAGATTTTATTGGCTGCATTTAAAAAGCTAAACTCGACAGAACAAGTTACACTGCAGATGTTCTTCTCCTCGTCCTAAAATTAGACTCAAATAAACCTTGTGCTACCACGGCCGTGTCGGCGGTTTGACCTCGTCGACTACGAGCATGTGGCATCGCAAAAAAACATACACCGCAGTGAACAGACTGCGCGTGCAGTTTGTACATGAGTTTTTCTCTGACCTCCCGAAGCTGGCGGGTAAGAACTCGAGGAAGGCGTCGTTCAGGTAGAGCTGTGTCAGACTCAGAAGCTGGGTAAAGCCTTCAGGGAGCCTGACAACACAGAGAGGAACAAGAATAACTCACAAAACGTTGCCAAACGCGAAGCCAAAAGGGTGAACAGTTATGACATGAGGGTGGGTAGTACTCACTTGGATATGGGATTCACGCTGGCTTCTACAATAGCTAGGACTTTGCAGTTTTTTATGTTTTCTGGAAACTCCTGGATACCTACAGAGAAACACAGCACTATTAGATGCTTTTAAAAACAACTGCAGAACATCAATTGAACATCTGCATGTTGTATCTAAACTGTTTTTTATTACCGCTGGCACAAAGCAAAAAGAGCGAGCCATCTTGTTCGTGTTTAGCAGGAGAAGCTTTGCAGGTGGATTTGTCAGGCCGTCTGCCTGAAGTCTGCACGCTCACGATGCATTTAGAGTGACTTTCCTCTTTTAAACAACCGCACAGTGCAGAGGTGACATAAAAAAAAGAGCAGGAAAGGAAGCAAGAAAAAAAAAAAAAGAGACCACTGAGTGATAGTCTGCGAGTTCTCATGAAACCGTCCAGTGTGTGCGCACGCTGTGAGAAAGGGGATGTGACCGAGCCTCCGGGTTTATTTCCACCCACTTTTGTTTTGTGTCCACAACACTTAGCGCAGAGTGCTCTGAGGATAAGCTACTTTTAATGTCAACACAGCACATGGCGGCTCTGGTTCGTGAAAACGCCACCACATCCTTCAACGTTTGTTTAATCCAGGCCGTCTCCGCGCTCATTCATTTATATTAGAGCCACCTTTTTGACCTCTCTCCGCGCATGAAAGGCTTCTGCTGAGCGTGCTCTTCTGTTCTGCTCAGCTTCAAGGTTATAAAGCGATCACGATCAACCCATCCTGTGCTGTAACTTGCAGTGTGACCACTTTTGTGTTAGCCTTCGGAGCGTAACGAACGACACAAAAAGATAGTGTTAAAATACCGATAGCTTGCTTGAAGCGAAGCCCGTTTTAGGGGGACGTGCGACAGGATGTTCTAAATATACTGAAATCTTTAAAACGTCACACCTGATGGATTCTGTGCACGGCTGGGTGTTCGAACAGAGAACGGTCGAGCCTCCGGATGCGTTAATCTGCAGCCGTTTTTGGTTCTGAATGTCAGATTAGGACGACAATGACGGCGGAAATTGGAAAGGACTTCTGGGTCAAAGCTCCGTCGTGTTCAGCGGTGTAAATGTTTATCTTCAAAGAGCCGTCACTTCCCATGACGAGGCGCTCTGAGGTGAACACCTCGTACAGATTTTCTCAGTTTTTTTTTCTCGGCTTGTTGAGTTGTGCCCCTGCTACTTTCCCTGTGTTATGAGGAAAGTGTGAGAGCATGCCCAAGCTTGTCGACTTCCTTTATCCGTCACAACAGGGGTTTTGAGCCATGCAGCGGAGTGACGTGGTAAACACGCTGTGGCGTTTTACCTCAGAATATCTTTGAAGCAATCTATGCCGTGACGGTATCACTGAGGCAACTCTTTCTTGGCAATTTCATTTTTTTACCAGTCAGTGACAACACAAGAATGTGAATATCATAGTTTCACATGACTCATTTAACCCCACCTCCGTACCTGAGTGACATTTCGCAGATACGCTAAAACAAGTTGATGTTTCGCTTACTGTTTTTGCTGACATCAAGCTCCCTGAGATTGATGAGGTTTGCGATTGCTGGCGGCAACACCGTCAGGTCATTATCTGGCATGCTCAGTCGGTGGAGTAACTGGCAGTTAAACAGTTGCTGGCGAAAAGAGAGAGAGAGGAGTTTTAAATCATAAAAGTTTATGGCTGACAGGAAACACATGATGTTAGATGTTTGAATGTGTTGAAAAGGTTCTGCCTTCATGTGATGTAAAGTTGGTATGCGTCGGGGTGCGCGCCTTACTTTAGGCAGCTCCTCGATCTGGTTGGCATCGAGGTAGAGTTCCTGCAGGGTCTTCTCGAAGCTAAAGATCTCCTTAGGAACAGTCTCCAGGCTGCAGTGGGAGTAGTCCAGCGATGTTACCGCCTCCTCCTCGCCCCGCAAGCAGCGGCAGGGCACCAGACGAACAAACAAGCTCCGCTTGGACATCCTCAGGCACTGCAGAGAGAAAACAGAGAGATGTGTAATAAGGGAGGTGAAGGACGAGGAGCTGAGGAGGTCAGTATGCGTCTAGTGATACTTTTCACACTTCAGCTTTAAGTGTCAAGGGTCAGATATTTTTTTTAAACCCATCCAATGTAACACACAGATCCTGATATTTGAGCCGTGCATCTGAACCGTGATCACGTGACTGCAAGTCCTTAATTGTCAGAACTGAACTCAGATGTTGTTTCGCGTTTTTCCTCCGCTGGACCAGATCACTGTCAGCAGACTGAGTCCAAAAACACATGATGACTCAAGCTTGGATGAGGACGAACAAGATGAGCTCAGACAGATGCCTCCTGTCTGGCTTGAACTACGCCGGGATGAAGAGCAGAGCCGTAACAGAATGTACCGTTAAATAAAATGATGCCGAACACATGTCGTCTGTGTCGTTTGATGACCGAGCATTCACACATCAACAAGTAAACACATTGGTGTGTGTGGAGCGGTGAAACAATCAGACAAATATTAAAAAAACAGCACCAGCTTCCACCAAAACGCAGCCACGTAAACCACGTCGTCTCAAATGTTTCTCCTGTCATAACAACATTTTATATACAAGCTCCACGGTGGGAATCGTCCTAAGAATCAGTCATAAGAAGGCGTAGGAGTAGAGTTGTCACGATACTAAAATGAGTAACCACGATACTATACCAGACAAAGTATCGCGGTTCCAGGTATTATCGCGATACTGCAGCCTTTTTTTTTATTATTATTATTTTTATAAACTGCAGTGTATTTGTACAAGTTAGTTTGAAACAACAACGTTTGTTTTTTAAGCAAAATTAGTGTTGCCACTGACGAAGACGCCACGGCAGACTCGCTGCTCGGGCCCGGTGCTTCTGCCACGGTGAGTGTGTTGTCTCGTGTCTGGGCGAGACAGAACTTTAGCTTGTTGTTTGTTTTGAAGCGAGTTTCTATCGAAGCGGAGCTGTCTTCATGGAGTTTGTACTTGCCGGCAGAAACTCACGAACAGCCAATCAGCTAACAGACGGGCGGACCCAGCGTGCGCAAACAACCTATCACATCACCAGTAACAGGCAAACAGCCAATCATGTAGCAGCTGTGTAGTTCGGTTGCGGTTCCATGTTGGTTTGTTTACAAAGGAGTAGCATGCAGTGAGGAGCCGGGAGGAGAGCAGAGGTGGCCGCTATGTAGCGGCACCGGTAGTTTAGTAATCCACGGTAGTACCGTCGTGTAAAATTTCTAGTATAGTAGCGACTGTTATGATTTGGCACCGCGGGGTACCGTGTATACCGTGGGTGTCGTGCAACTCTACGTAGGAGTAGTGGCTCTTTGCTCAATGGTATTTAAGTGGTTAATTCCTAATGAATTAAAATTTCCTAGAAGGCTGTAGGAGGCGTGTGCTCCTTGCCCTGATCAGCTATAGTCTGCCCAAATCTCTCCGATGGGGGTGTTGGAGTAAGCCGTCATAATAAATAAAAATGTGGTTTGATTGAAAAAAGGTTTTTTGGTTGAGCTGCACTCAGAAATATCCAGTTCAGAACCCGGGGCGCCTAGAGGAGCTTGACGCGCGAGTTATTCATCGGTGGATGTACAACAGCTCTTCAGCGCCGAAGCACTTCTGTCGAAAGGACTTTTCAGAACATCTGTGGGTTGCTTCGGAGATTATTTGCCCCGAAAGTGTTGTGTTCTCAAATTTGCATATAGATTACGGCTGATCACAGACGAATGAGTCACCATTCAAGTGAACGAGCGCTTGACACAACAGATTTAACAAAAAAAGAAAAGATTTCAATTGCAAAAAAATGGTGTCGCTAAAACATGAGACAGACATAAAATATTCATTTTCAGTTTCAGATTTCTGTTTCTGAGAATGTGAAATGTACAGAGGCAGCAGGCAGAACGAGCAGCTGTTCGATATCGTGGGCTGCTGTATCCTCGCTTGGGTTGAAGTTGAGGACAAAAGTGCAAAAAAAAATAAAAAAGGATTTTGAAAATCCTCGTCCTTGACTAGTTTCTTTGCTGCAAAATAATAATAAAAAAAGGGGGATATAAAAGCTGGAGGAGGTCGCAATCTGTTTGCAGCTTACAGCAGGGTGGAGGTAGAGCTGTAAATCATTGCGCTCACGCTTTGTGGATGTATGTATAAAATTTACAGCTCGGGTCAACGACGGCACCGAGTTTTTAGTACGCAATATGGAATGCGTTCCGGTCAAAAGAGGCTTTGTTCCCTCTGGAGCACGTCGGGAATGTGACTGTTCCTCCCCCTCGTCTTAATCTGAGGGCAGCCGCAGCACATAATCTCTGACTGAGCTGTAAAATTGTGATAGCCTTGACCTCTGCCGTCAGTGCAGACTATGTGTGGGCGTGAGCACATATTTGTGCTACAAGGAAATTTGGTTAAGTAGCACACACACATACACACACATGCACACAGCAGCCCATTGTTTTTGTTATCAGATGTATGTATTTTTCACATGCCCGCACTGAGCTGATGCTTTTTTTCTGGACTGTGCGAAGTAAGCAGGCGTGACTATTTTTGGAGCTACTCAAAAATATGAACTCATAGTCTGCATTAGTCACAAAAGAGATATACACTCATTACTTAATGAAGCAATGCAGCCTAAAGGAACTTCCTCTCTCCAGAGCTGACTCAAACGAGGACCCGTCAGCTCCCTAACTCATTAAAAAAAAAAGTGGTTGCATGTATGCACACGCCCACACTCACATGTGGTATGCACGGGCGAGACACCGTCAGCCTCCCACGCACTCTTTGCTATGGCGGCGTGCAGCTCATGTTCTGTATAAATACTCTCACCGAGTAATCTGGTCTATCACCAGAGGGGATGACAGAGGGGCTTGGCTCCATTCGAGTGCAGAGCGTATGGATGACGCATGTTATCAAGAGTGGGAGGCGAGGGAGGACTGGAGCGGGGGGGAATGGGTTCACACTGAAAAAAAAGGGGCAGTTGTGGGTTTGTTATGCAAGACGAGGCGATCAGGGAGGCGAGAGCCTGAGAGGAACTGTGGGGAGAGATGTATAGCAAAGAGAAGCAAGAGATAACCAGGAGACTGGATGTGCTCAACATGTTAAAGCTGGTAGAAGAATTTAATCTCACACCTTGAGGATGAGTTCCACATGACTCCGTCTAATAAGATTTAATGAGCAGAAAATGTGAGCGTCTGAAGGCTGTTTAACAAAGCAGGACAAAGAGTGCACAGAGGAACATGGTGGCTTTAAAAGAAACGCTTTCCATCACAGTTTAGTTAATATTTAAAACCGGTGCAAAACACAAAGTACAGCTGAAGCTGAGGGAGATTCATTTGAGTTATGAAGGTATTTGGTCATAAACCAGTATTGGTACCAATGTTGCATTGGTAACTTGTTTATAACTTTGTTGTTTTTACAGAATTTTACCATAATAAATACAGTATAACCTTTTTCTAATATACAGTGGTCCCTCGTTTATCACGGGGGATGCGTTCTAAAAATAACCGGCAATAAACGAAATCCGCAAAGTAAGTTTTACAATTATTATACATGTTTTAAGGCCCTAAAACCCTTAACCACACACTTTTATACACCTTTTACACACATTTTGTACAGTACTTCCTTAAACAGGACGCAGAATACATGTGCGTTCATACTGTGCAGTATGCTGTAAAAAGAGCATGCAAAATTACACCAAAAAAAATCTGCAAAACAGCAAGTCTGCAAAAAGTGAACTGCGTTATAGCGAGGGACGACTGTAATATAGTAACAGGACATTAGTACTAGTTGATTTCACGTCTGTAGATTTTATGCTGAAAAACTGCCAAACTATGACAGTGAAATACTTTCATTAAATATTATGTATCTGTACGAATAAACTCTTTAATGTAAATATATAATGTAATACTTACTGTAATTTATATAGAATAAAGACTGTTTTACTGTAAATTTCATGGCATATTTTACAGTGTTTTACTGTCATAGTTTGGCATTTTTTCACTGTAAAATCAGACTTTTTTTTTTACAGTGTACAAAGACCTAAACTAACAATGAATTGATGCTATTATCAGATTCATCAGTGCGTCCAAAATCTCATTCTGATCTGAGTTTATTCCACTGTGCCACAAACACGAGGATAGATACACCTGTAATCAACAAAACTCACTGGAGCGTCAAACAAATACCGATTTAACCCTATTTCATAATCAAAGTTTTACATCTTCAGTAGAGTATTTGGGTATGTCAGAAGTTACTCGAAGTCGAGCTAACTCGTTTTTAGTTCTGGACTTGTTGGGAGCTTTAGGCTTTTAATGTTATCGAGTTTTAAACGATAACAAAAATACAGCAAACAGCCGACCTCATCCTTTAGAAAATAAAACTGCTTCACTATGGCATTAACGTATCGAGTAAGATAACAGCGGACTTTGAACGATAACCTTGAGTGAGCATGACTTTGCCAAAAAAAAATCTTTGTAGAGAGGAAGTTGGGCTGTTCTATTTTGGTCGGATGTTAATGAGCAAACAAATCAACAGACACGTGTATTAAAAGATTATTTTCATGCATTATGCATGACGCTGTGTTGGAGTTTGAGTTTGTTCACTGCTGCACATCTCAAAGTTGTCGTGCATCTATCTGCTGCTCAGCATTGGGTCATTGCTTGGTCATTGGAGTGTTGTTTTTACTTTGTCTTTATCTTCTTTGGAAGGGAAACTTCCTGGTGGAACAAAGTGAAATGGGCTGAATGACTGTGGCACAGCCAGGCCGCCCCCCCTTCCTCCTCTCCTCCATCTGGAAGGCAGCACACTAATGAGAACCTCGCAGAGATAGGCTTATCCACTGACCTACATGTTGCTGGAATGATCATCCATCCATCCATCAAGAGCTTCTGACTTTTGAAAGTTCAAAACATGCATCAACAGAGATTTCCAGACATGTTAATCTCTCGGCTGAGATTTTCTTTCTTAGCCTACTTATTTAAAAAGCAGCACATTTACTGAAATTGGAGCAAGAGCTCGGCCCGATAGCAAACAAAAAAAACAATGACTGTTTGTCTGTTTATTCAGACATTTTTAAATGTGTGGGCATGTGTGAATGGTGGACATGTGACTCTGCAGCCTGGCAATGATCCCTGTGGCTTCCTCTGTGCAGCGGAGAATGAAATAGTCCAGAGGGCAGGCCAGTCACAGATTCCCACTTTATTCTCCCAGTCAGAGCCAGGAAACCACTTCCCTGTCACAACCCCTTCTTCCCCTGTAACTCAAGTGCCTCCTGGGTCGGTGCTGTTGCCATAGGGACTACGGTCAAGCTCTCTGACCGCCAAAGTCGTGCACAACACAACACACGGCTGAGCTTGAGCTCGCTTAAACTGCTTATGCAGAGAAGTATTGAGTGATACTGGCCTCTAACACAAGGTGATCTGAGAGAGATGTTTTTGAAAGTGAACCCTTAAGGTCAATGAGTCCGTCCGCAGCGGCGAAGCAGCGCTCGCTGGCCTACTTCTTTACTTTATGCAGCTGAACATGTTGGGAACTAATTAGCAGTTTCTAATCGGCCCTCGCTACAAAAACACCAATTACAGCTGATGCCTAGTCTACTTCACGGGGTTTTTTAAAGCCCGTATCGAGCATGTGGAGCTTTGTAAAGACATTAAATAACAGAAAAGGGGAGCTGAATGCTGGTATGTAATGCTTGTGCATGTGTGTTGGGCTAAGCGGAACTGAAAGCGCAGCATTTGACGGCAGCGAGCAGCTTGTTGTTATTTATAGCAAATCGTTGTCGTCTGGTTGATACGGCAGAATGTGATTAGTACGGGCTAGCTCTCGCCTTATGAAAGGAGCTTTTGATCCAGATTGCAGTCGACTGTTACAGGATTGCTGCGCCACACAGCCTGAAACGTTACAACAGCATTTATGGCAACAACAACAACAAAAAAAAAGCCTGCAGAGTCTGCAGGATACACTTGAATTACCGCTGTCTGACGGAAGAGGAAAGAAAAAGTCACTTCCTCAATGTAGGGCGGAACGCCAGCAGGCTGCAGACTTGTTCTCACCCTTCCTATAAAGCCGCTTTAACTCGTCTCAAAAAGGGGTCATGTCCTTTACCATGGAGATCCCTTCTTTATTATTCACTGACGAATCAAAAGTTCCTGTTTGATAGGTGGCATATTTCAAAGTATATTTCATGCACGAGTGCGCGCCAGAACGAGATACCACACCGCTGTGGAATTCAACTTTGCAAACAAGCCGGGTCTTTATTAGGTTTCCATTTGCAGGGATCTCTCCAAAACACTGTTGAGCTTGCCAACACGTAACGGTGCAGAATGAATAAGCACATGGTTGATTTTACACGGGAGACGTACAAGTAGATCCGAGAGATGACAGTTCCTCATTGATATGGAAAATATTACAACTCGTTTTTAGTTATTGCCAAACTGTCGCTACTAAATCACAGTCAATAAAAAAGCTAGGGGTTGACAAATAAAATGCTCGGGTGGGAACGTTCATGAACTAAAGAGCAAGCAGCATCGTCCCCAGTGAGGTCTTTCCTCCGGGTGCCTCATTAACAGCATCACACTCAACTCCAGCTGGCACGACAGGAGGACTGCCTCTCAATAATGCAGTGGCATATTGAGTTAAGAGGACAACAGTTCAGCAGCTGACTAATATGCAAAGAGCCACGTCTCTGTGCTCCATACTGTCAAAGCTAACACTCCCTGAGCATACAGCTCGGTCACATCACCGTGCCCTCTTTCTTATTTCACCACTGCTCGAAGTCATTAAAGACAGCCAGCGTTTTTCCCCCCGTAGAGTAGCTTGAGATAGGAAGCAATCCATGTACACAATAACCAGGCAACGGGAAACGATGGCTGGAATTACAGCTGAAACAGGTAGAAAGACAAGCCTGTTGTTAGTGTCTGCAGCGGGGGTATGCAGCTCGGAGGAACCTGAAGTTCCAGTTTGGCTCTCCCTCTGGTTTTGGTTCTCACCACCGTTCTTAGGTCTCAGTGGTCTTGCGTGACTCACGGAAACAAAACCATGATTGTTTTCTTTGAATTGGTGGTGAAATGAGGGTAAGTAATCCGATCTGGGACAAAGACAAAGTGCTTTTTTTTTTTTCTTTTTTAAACGGCATCTTCCCAATTTTCTACTCCCGAGCAAGCGGCCTGAACTCATCATGACAACAACAAGACTTTTTGCCTACACACATTCCACCGTGTTTGAATATGTTTGAGTAACATTTTGCTATTCATCTTGTTGAAAAAAGAAGCTGTTGGAGCAAAAAGGCCACCGTGCCTCATACATATGCACGACACGAGCCGAGGCTCTACACAATCTGAAACATACAGTTTCTTTATGTCCGGGACAATTGTCAGTTGTTGTTTTTTTCTTTTCAATGCAGTATCATTAAATCAACACATTAAAAGACAAGCACGACACTGCTGACACAAAACGCTTGTATGAAATCAAAGAGTTCAAGCACACTTCAAGAGAATGGGATCACAGGCGAGCTATTATCTGTTTCACAATAACTTACAATGATCACAAACGCGCAGTCCTCGCGCACGCGACGAAGTACGGCTACACGCCGCCACCTCGGCTAAATCCACCAGATTATTTGTTTAGAGCGGTGAAACGTTTGTGCAGACGATACTACAAATGCCTTAGTGGTTCAACTTGGTGACATTAAAAACACAAGTTTACATTCTGTATTGATTCAGTATGATTTACTGCTTCTTTAGTTATTGATAAAGACCTGAAATGCCACAAAATGCGTCACCGGTGAGCTCAACGTGAGCAGTACTCAAACATGATGTATTTAGGTTGATCGATCTGTGTACACAGGGCCTGCTGATCTTTAAAAGGAGTGAAATGGAGCTTGCACACACCCTAATGAAGTTTCATTTAGCCATCACATGTAACTGAGACCAACTTAAGTTGTAATGGGATACATTTCATTCTCCTTTACTCTCTGAATGCTCGGCCCGGGCTCACGGCGCAGAGGATTTCCAACAGTCTGAATCCGGAGCATCTTCATTTGGATTCCCTTTGAGACGACTATCATAATTACTCTAATGAATAATTCCCACGTTATTTCTTTCTTTAGACACAGCTGGGCCCGGGGCGAACGAATGCAGTCTGATTTCCACTGAAGATGTTTCGGGAGGTTCGAAACTCTGAAGGTTATAGAGATGTCACGGATCCCCCAGAGAACGACAGACTAGGAATAAGCTTACCTGCAAAGGTTATGTCCGCTCGATCATGTAACGAGGGGATTAGGAAGTTTAACATCTGACCTTTTGTGCAAACTAGTAACCGTCACTATGTAGGGAATATGGCACAACCCTGGCACATCTGCACTGTTTAACCAAAGGTAATACTGACACGATGAATTGATTAATAATGTCAAATATTTATTTATTTATTTATTTAAGAACGACGAACAAGATGGAGCTTGTTTGCTTTTTTTCCCCTATATCATAAAAAGGAAAGATTTGGTTGGATCATACTAGAGAACAACCTGAGGCCTTGTGATTGATTAAAAATGAATAATTAATCAATATATAATGGTAAAATATGGCCAATTATTGGCGATGTGAACCGATTTAAATCAAAACCTATCACACCATCACTAGTGTCAACAAGGAGAATTTGATTTAGTTGGTTTCTCGTTCGCTGTAAGCGAGACGGTATCGTGTACAAAGCCACCTGATCTGTGCGTGAGCAACAGGAGTGCACACCAAAGTGTTGGCATGCGGCCTCTTATTATGATTTGGCTCGACTAAAGCCGTGTGTTCTAATGAACGGACGAGTGAGTGATCAGATGTACAGCAGCTCAAGTTATGAATGAATAAAATGAGATTATTTTGTAATCTTCTCCATCCTGGGCTAACGATATCAGCGAGGGCTAAACTCAGACCCGACTCAGGTGTTGCGCATCAATCAGTGATCTGATCAGATTACAGACGATAACAGAAACACATGAAATAGTAACATGCATCTTCATTCGGTGTGTCCTCCGTTAAAAGTTATAATCCTACTGTACTGAAATAAGTACAGGACCTACATATGAGACTCTAGATCAGGGGCCGGCAATTAGCGGCCATCAATTATATCTGGCCCGCTAGATGACGTTGATTTTAAAATATATATATATATCTATATATCAATCTTTTAAACCTCATGTTTCCTGTCAAAATACAACCATTCCACAGATTTCACAACATTTATTGAAAAGTAGCTGATAAGTAACGTGACAGCAGCCAGAAAACGTCCTCGCAGCCTCTCACACTAATTAACTGTAACCTGTGGAAAATAAAAGCGTCCTGTGTCCCTCTTGTAACGGACAACGTGAACAAAATTTAAAAAATGTCAAATTAAAAAAAACAAAAACAAACAAGATCGGCTCAAATATCAAATGTGAATGCACATCAGCGGCAGATCTGCGCTGCTGTAATCATTAGTTATGGCAGGTTGCTAGGGCAGGTTGTAAGAACAGCACATAGAAGCAAATTAATCTTTTAAATTAAATTAAATGCATTTCTAAAGTTAAATAACATTAAATTTAATATAATAGAAAAAATAGAACCCCCCCCCCCCCCCCCCCCCCCCACAAAGCATGGTCATGGCCCGCGATGGAATTGTCAGGAAAAAAAATTGGCCCGGGTCCAAACTTATTTGCCGACCCCTGATCTAGATCAATGGAGACGGATTGCCCCTCAACAAGAGTCACGGGGAAAGGGTTACTATGGTAATCGACTTGTTTTGTGATATTGGGAGGTTGCATTCATTTTATCACAATTCACAACTGACAACAGAAGTGAAAACTATTCTATGGTACAGCAAATGTTTTGTGACAATAAGCTACAATGCATAATTGAATATATTTTGTATTTATTCACTGCATACAAAAGGCGTCTCTGTCCCCTGATGTACAAACACTTGTATTACATGCTCAGAAGAAAAGGCTGCTCTGTACCACTGTGTACGGGAACGTCCAAGAAATTTAAATAAATGAATAAAATATTGGAAATCAGCTGTTCAGACTATATATATGACTATATATATCAGAGTGTTGGAGTGAGGGAGCCTCACCAAGCAGAACTCGATGAGCTTTACAGTGAAACCCTACCTGACATGCAGCCACACTGTCCATGCAACTTTAAACCCCACTAGGAACATTTTGACCGCCAGACTTTTGCCAACTTGCTCAGATTAGGTAATGTTTCCCCTTTTGGCTGTTTTTTTTTTTTACAAATAGAGGTTTGCAAGGGGTGTTTTATTTTCAACATAGACCAGATTCTCTCTGACTTCGGGCCAGCTCGAGCTGCACCGTGCAGATTGAGTGAGACGGGCTGCTCGCGTCGCCCATCAATAGCCGGACAGCGGTATTCTTGGCGGAGTGGACACCCGCTTCTGGGATATCTAAAATGGACCATGGTGCTTCTGGTTGGGTTTGAAACATGGACTAGAACGGGCCGCAATTAGCTCTGGTGGCCACAGTATGCAGCACATCTGTGGCCTCGATATAAGTATAACACCCTGTATTGTATTGGAGAGACTTGTTTTAAAATGTATGGAAACTTTCAATAGAGGTTAGGGAGATTTTGTGTTTCTGCATTTTATTTTATTTGTTAAATGTGAAATAATGGTTCTTGTGTCTGTGTCTTGTACCGTTCTATTGTCTCCTTGTGCAAAAGTTCAATGTATACATTTAAACTGAACGAGTACGTCACATTGTGGTGGTGGTGCAGCAAACGTATGCCTTATTTTCTACTTAGTAATGTTCCATGCACGGGTCGAGTACTGTATAAACCCGCCCCCATATGCAAGGGCTCGGTTCTTGCCACGGCAGCACAGGGTTTGGGTCCGACCTCATTCCTCTTCAGCTTCTCTATCAAATTTTTTTTAAAAGCTTGAAAAGACCAAAAAAAAAAAAAACTTTATAAACCAAGTTTCATAATCAGAACTGCAACCTCAACCTTTTATGGACTACCTTGTTGTGTCTCTCGAAGCCACTTCCTGTCGACATGAAAACTGCTACAGTTCTGCTGAGATGTGCAACAGGGTATCCTGTGAGACGAGCTCACCACAGATCACGTCAATTGACGCCAGCGATTAATTTCAGTGTCGATGCAAAGAAAAAAACCTGTCTACTCCCACCCCAGAAAGCACAGTAAGATCGGTTTGTCATGTCTGTCCTAGAGTTGCACGATACCCACGGTATACACGGTACCCCGCGGTACCAAATCATACCCGTCGCTACTATACTAGAAATTTTACACGACGGTACTACCGTGGATTACTATACTACCGGTGCCAGTCTCCGCTACATAGCGGCCGCCGCTGCCCTCCTCCCGGCTTCTCACTGCATGCTACTCACTCGTAAAAAAAAAAACATGGCATGCGCTGCAACCGAACTACACAGCTGCTGAATGATTGGCTGTTTGCCTGTTACTGGTGACGTCCAGGGATGTGATAGGCTGTTGCACGCTGGGTCCGCCCGTCTGTTAGCTGATTGGCTGTTCGCGTGTTTCTGCCGGCAAGCATGAACTCCATGAAGACAGCTCCGCTTCGATAGAAACTCGCTTCAAAACAAACAACGAGCTAAAGTTCTGTCTCGCCCAGACACGAGACAACACACTCACCGTGGCAGAAGCACCGGGCCCGAGCAGCAAGTCTGCTGTGGCGTCTTTGTCAGTGGCAACACTAATTTTGCTTAAAAAACAAACGTTGTTGTTTCAAACTAACTTGTACAAATACATTGCAGTTTATAAAGATAATAATAATAAAAAAAAGGCCGCAGTATCGCGGTATTACCCGGAACCGTGATACTTTGTCTGGTATAGTATCGTGGTTACTCATTTTAGTATCGTGACAACTCTAGTCTGTCCTTGCTTTATCAGCTGTGAGCTGGCTGTCTCTGCTCATCATTCCCTCTTTTCCTCGCATGCCTTCTTCCTTCCTTCCTCCTCACCATTTTTAACCCTTTTAATTTGATGTCCTATTTCCACAATGGTCCAAATATTGTGCTAAAAACCAGTTTGCATAGACACTGCATCATGTAAACTGGACATTTTTCCCTCCCCTAAAAAGATATATAAAATTAATTTATGAATTCTAGCTTTGAGCAAACTTGTTTGAAGCTTTAAAGCTCAGGGCATCTCTACATGGTGATTTAAATGAGGTTTTTAAGTCCACGCCATGTTAAAAAAACCTTGTACAAATCAATATATTTAAGTCTGACGGCACTCGTAAGAAGTCTCGATTTTTTGGAGAGCACTTTCTTCCTCATTAACGCCTAACCAGGGCAAGGAAAGAGACAGCCCTGTTGGTTATAAATAGTAGCCTGCTCAAAAAAACCCTGCTGCCAGTTAAGTTCTTAACTGGCAGCAGGCTTATTAACGATGTCGCAATAACTAGAAAAGGTTATGGAGCGAGGAATGTTTCCATGTTCAGGTTCTTTGCAACAGTAGATCTTCCTATTGAGTTTAGTTTCTTCTAGAGGATGGAAGGAAGGAAGGATGGACGTGAACATTCAGCAACTTAAAATAGATACCATATATTAGATTTTGTAAACTAATCATCTTACAGCACAGCAGCACTGTTTGATTTAACTGATCCAATTAAAAAGTTCCTCCGTAGCAGCTGATATTAAAGCCTCCTTGCCGGCTGCAGAAACAATGGAATGGTCTTCGTGTCATCGTGCGTAGCCTCACAACTGAGTAAACTACGACACAGCACAAATAAACAACAGACAGCTGTTTCAATTAAGTATCCACAATGACAGAACACATGGTCTCCATTTGTGTGACACTTTGCACGTCGACGTCCACGTCCACCGTTTCTGGGGAATGAAAAGACGCCTACGTGAACCTTTCAGCCACAGAAGCTACTAGCCGACACTCGCCTCTCCGCGGATCATACACAAAACATTATACAGGAGCTATTAATACAACAGATTTCATCCAAACTGGATGATTTCAAATAGCAGCATGTGACACAGACATAAAAACAGTACACAGAAGGCGTTAGGGCTCATTGAACTTCTCCACCAAGATCTCTCTCCCACGTAACAACTGTAATATATAAAGTTACTTTATTTATTTACGGCAACAGTTTATTTAGAACCGTGACACACGAGAGAAGCGTGGTGTTCTGTGTTTACAGTGATATGAGTACGCTCATAAGAATTTACAGTGGGTTCAAGCACTACGGAGGACTATTGCTTGACTCGTTTCCAGCTCGCGGGGCTCCAGAGGACCCGGAGGGCTTTCAGCTCATGATCTAGGCTAATTACACAGATGGCCAACGATGGAAAAAGCAGAGGGATAGACAGAAAATTAGCAAGCCAGACATAAAAAGCAAGAGCTATAGAGAACGTGGACAGCACGCGGTGAAGGTAAACAACTTACTTTTGCTTTTAGAGGTAATGAGATGGACTCTCTATCTAATCTATTTACTATAACTTAAATAAATACATTGTTTCAGACACAAGAGGAAGCTCTGAAGAACCTCTGTTAGTGATATGTTTGAAAGACGATGCTGCTGCTGCTGCCCCGGGAAAGAGAGATACAGGCCACAGATCAGGTACAGTCGCGTGTCTGTTTGTGTGCTTATGCATGTGATCGAGATGCAGTTTGCCCGAGTCTCAATAACCAGGTCAGACACATTCAGGTCAGAGGCGTGTAGCCATGCAGACAACTGCAGCACTTTGCTCGTTAACGTACCGGAGAATATGGAAATGGATAATATTCTCCCGCACTGCCTTGTTTAAGTCTGTCAATTAAATGCTGTTTTAAAAACACTTAACGATGACACATTGAAACATGGGTCGAAATATAGCACGCACTCTCAAACATGACCTCGCAGAGCACCGCGGCCTTTTGTACTGTAATTAGTTTAGAAATTAGCAAGTGCTAGAAGCGAGGTTAATTTTTAAACAATAGTGTTTTGACAATAAATGTTAATTTTTTACATAAAAATTAAGGAGAATATGCGTAGATACTCATATGTCCATTCAAAAACAGGCTAAATAAATCCATGTGCTTTATAATTTGAGAAGGGGAAGCAACAATCAAGCTGAATAGATGTTTTTCTCACCAATTTGCAACTGTGCTAAAACGTGTGCTTCGTAGGTAAACACACAGATTATCATTCGGGCACACAACTTTACTGTTTACTGTTTTTCTTCACTCTCGCCGTTCTCATGCAGCTGTTTTCAGCAGAAAAAAAGTGCTAAACTATCGCTGCTCAGCACTAAAACAGCAGACGGACACAGTTAGAGACTAAACGGTGGACAAAGTGGAGCGTTTAGCAGGACAGGAGACAGATGTTTCACTCGGGAGTTGGTGGAGACCAAAAACAGAGGTAAAAGTCGGCAGATTTGGACTTTTGTTCACAATCAGTGCTGGTTCTGCAAATAAGCAACTGCCTGCTAACATGTATAACATGTATATAATCTTGTTTCCACTGCTGTGGAGTTTAAAGTCAGAGCAATAGTTAACTACAACACTGTCAATTTGAGTCTTGCAAAGTCAGACAAGTGAGTGCACCTCATCATCTCGATAATTCTGCAGGTCTGATGTCAAAATTGTGTCGGAGCCAAAAGCACAGTCGGTTAAAAGGACGTGCGGTTAGAATAATCGGTTAGATGTTCTGGTAAGATATTAAGTCACATGCATGAGGATACTTATTTCAGTCTGTAGAGACTGTATCAGTAGATAAAACTGTTTTACAGATTAAGAAACACCATTCACTTCTTCTTCTTTGGCACAAATCATCTTACAAAACTTTTCCTTTTCTCTCAAAAAACTCTGGTACATTTATTTCTATGATTGAAAAGTCATTATGTCTAAAGAGGAGCTGGAGCAATCCCAACTATACGAGAAAATCTTGAATGAAAAAGAATGCTAAATAATTTTTAATACACGATCGTTCTCAAATGTTTCCAGGATTTCTGCCAAGTGAAAGTAAAACTTCCAATGAGACATGACCCCCTGCCCTCTGTAAACCGGTGTCACATACAGTGGAAGGAGATTGGTAGATGTGCCCCAACTCACGTATGTTTCATGTTGACCTTGGTTCGAATCCAGGTATCAAATGTAGATTTATGCAAAGCCCTCAGCTGTGTGAACATGCTACGCAAACATCGCGGCTGTGAGTTATGGGAAGAGCAAAGTCGTCAAACGGGTAAATGTGGAAATGAAAAATCCTCCTCCAGCTTTGAATGACAAACCTGTTCCTGTCAGCAAAGCTAAGAAACAAAGCCGTCTGTCATCCGGTGTTGTCGTCTCTACTGTTCGGGTCACGAGACGTGTGCGTCCATAGTGTCCTCGAGACAAACTTTATGGTTTAGGGCAGTGTTTTTCCAACCCTGGACCAGGATTGGAAAAACTTTGGTTTAGGGTGCACCCTCGAGAAATGAACACACACAGGCCAGATAGGAAAAAATTAAATAATCCAGTTATTCAAAACAATGACACCAAGCAGCATGTGACTGTGACCACAAATGTGGATAATGAAATAAAAACAGGTACCTGCATCATCTTTGATATAAAATAATAGCCTTATTTAACATATTCACATCATAGCATGAGCTTTCCGGAGAGGCCAAATGAAGCTTTTTACTTGTTGAGTTTGTGGAGACAGAACATTCAGCAGCCTGAAGGGACTTCTTTGACAAGGTTGTCCTTTTCATTTTCAAAATGCAGGCCTTCAGGCAGCCTGTACATACATGTTCATCTCTGCTGCTCCAAATATTTCAGTAGCCATAAAAACAAATGTAAGGAGAGTGTTTTCTGTAATGGTCACGCAATATTTCAAAAGTGGGCCGAATAATATCCAAGAGGCAACTTTTGTTTCTCGTTTGCAATACTCAACGAGGCACAAACGTGCAGCATAACAACCATCTGATGTTCTCACAGACAGCCGTGGGTGATCTGACAATTTCATATGGAGTTTGTGATCAATGGCGCCCACAATCTTCTCTTCAAGATCGCTCTATTTAAACAAAACCAGTACTAGATTGCTATGATTATGGTTATATCGGTTCACCACTTCAAATTAAACTCGCCGTTTAGAAACGCGGATGGAGAAATTCATAGACTACTTCATAATCTACAGGACATTTCAACATTAGACAGTGGTTTAATAGTTTATAAAGTATGAAGGGACGTTATTTTTTGGCCAGATTGTCTAAATTCATATAAAGCCTTTCCCCTTTTCAAGGCTCTTACAAGGAATTTCCCTCATTTTTTCCTCACTGATCATAAAAAGGTTCCTTAATTAGAGGATGTTAAGTCACGATGTAGCTTCAGGTCATTCCAGTTTCATTATCTCTCATTATCTATTGTAAACAAAGTCTGAAATAACGATGCCGCGATAACAACATGTTTTTTTTTTAACCTTTTTCAGAGGAAATAGGATGCTGACTGCACGCAGAGCTAGTTTGGCTGGTGTATCATGTATCTTGGCCTCGAGAAGAACAGGGTGGGGCACTCTTGTTGTTTCTTGTTTGAGTGTTGGACAAATGTTTGGTACACACACACACACACACACACACACACACACACACACACACACACACACACACACACACACACACACACACACACACACACACACACACACACACACACACACACACACACACACACACACACACACACACACACACACACACACACACACACACACACACACAATCACTTCCTTACAAGTAGTGATGCACAATATGAAGAATTTCAACCGATACCAATAACCGATAATTTGCTGCTTCTCATGGCCGATACCGATAACTTCATATTTCAACCTGGAAGTCCCCCCGTACGGGGGACGGCGTGAGACGCATGCACAGATCAGTGTCTGCTAGGAAGCATCAATCCTAACATGTAGCATACCAAAATGACGGGGAGAAACTCAGCTAAAAGCTCTACCAAGCATTGCTACCTGAACGAAACACAGTTCAATCCCCAAGCAATTATGTGAGCGTGTAACAAAAACGAAAACAGCGCACGCTTCTGCTAATTTCACCACTTTAACCAATCCACACAAACGTCACATGAAAGCAGAGACTCCGCCGATTACAAAGATGTGTGTCTCATCATGGTGTGATGAAAACTCGGCGAGCTAGCCTCCAAAGAGTAGCAAAAACAATCCACAAAATGATGCAGTATGTCTAATCTTTGCTGTTTCGTCTCAAAAGTTTTAATCCCAGCGTGAAAAAACGCTGCTAATGTTTCTGTTTTAGTTTGAATCAATCATGAAGCTCCTGGTTGTTTACTTAAGGACAAAGGGGCTTTGAAAGTGAAGTGTGACCTCTTAGTGTGATACACTATCTTTGGGTTTACTTCAGTCTGGATCGTCATTGGTCAAAGGTGAATGTAGGTGATACCAACACTGCTTGTTTCAAACATTTAAAACTCAAAGTCTTCTTTCCTCCTCTCATCCTCGCTGAACAACTTTTGCAAACAGCGACGCTGTTGTTATCTTCTGCCACTATACTAACAAGGCGCTTGTGGAGCTCCTCGGAAAACAATCAGATCTTTTTTTCGAGTCGATAAATAATGATGTAATTTCTCCCCATATTGGCAGATATTGAAATATCGTGCATCCCTACTTACAAGCACAGATGTTCATACAGACGTGTTTGCTTCAAGAGACAACAAAACAAAAAACAAAACAGTGTGAGGTTACATGAATGCACCCTCGTCTTACATACCTTGTCATTTAGGACTCAAGCGCCTGGATCCCAGTGGACAGCAGATGACGGAACAATTTGCTTATCTGATGAGAAAGGACAAAGATAAAAAAGAAACAACATAAGCAACCAACAGCAACAATTTCACGACTGCTTGAGATCGGTTGATAACTCTCACGGTCCATTTTTCATATTTTGTTTTATGGCAGCCGTCCTTGAACAGTTTCCTTCACCAAGTGAAAAACAAAGCTGTGAATTACACGATAACAAAGTGACACACCATCAAAATCTTCTGTTTGACGTCACAATATCTGCAGCTGGAAAAGGAAATATTTCCTCTTTTTTAAAGACAGAAGTGAGAAACTAATTCACAGCATTACGGGATGTATTCTGTTTCACAACATTTCTAAATGTGACTAAGAACAAACTAAAGGATAACAGCCAAAAAGCTGATTAATCCTGAAGCATGATATCATGATGGGATGCAAAACAGTGATGCACAGTAACAGTTTGACTATCAGCCTGGCTGCCAGTCAGTCTGATGCAAGTCTGATGAAGACAGAGAGAGGACAGAGGACAGAGTTACCTCCCATAATCCAGCCTGTGCGCTGCTTTAACTACAGATTACACTTTTTTTGGTTGTTGCCACAAGTCCTTTTTGCACAGACTGGGCTTGGTGAGTAAAGGTGCTTGCGTTGGTTGGTGTTTGCTGGTCGCTACAGTACATCCCACCTGACTGGTGTGAGGCTGCACAGCTATTGACCAACTATCGGCGCCAAGCTCCACTAATAGTGGCGGTTTGTCAAACCATCACCGTAGATTAAATCAGCGAAAGTGGAAATCTCTTTGGCTTTTAACACCATGTAGAGTGTTGATTTTATGTGTATACATGCATATTGTTATTTACTTATTTATTTATGTCTGTTTTATTTATCTTATCTTGTGTGGGTAGTGCTTTTCATTTATTTTATTTTGATTGTTTTCTATCTTTCTATCATCTACTTCATGTTTTGTTTATATTGTGTTATTTATTGTGTTCTATCTTGTTGTGCAGCACTTTGGAAACCCTGTGTTTGCTTAAAATCGTGCTATATAAATAGTGGATTGGATGTGATATCCAGCGCATTAATGACAGCGATATACAGTCACAATGTGGCCAAGTGCAATATTCAAACTGCAGAAGCTGCAAGATAAAAACCAACTAGAAACTAAAATATAGTACTGAAGCGTCGCACAGATGTCTGCAAAGTACAGACTCAACATCATCTAAAAATCGCAATAGCAGTAAAAATAGCTGTGATCATGCAGATCTAATTATTAATGATTACAGTCTCTTGTAATACATATTGTTGGATTGATCATTTGTCTGATCCCCTGCGAGTGGGTGATGGAAATCTGCCAAAAATTCCAAAACCCGGGATAATGGGATTAGATTAAGCTCCTGTAAGATCTTTTTTTAAAACATGTTCCATGGCACATGTTAATTAGCCGTCAAATTTAGGTCAAAGGAACTCTCTCTTTCTCTCGCGCCGTGTTAAAGTTACGCTTGTTAAGGCTTTGGCTTTCAAACAGTGGAGCCTAATGTTTGCTAGGTTCGACAAAAAAATAAAATAAAATCTGATTTGTCAGCGACTCCGGTAACTACAAAGTGGAATTTATTAAGTTTAGGGTACACTGAAATAGCCACGTCCTGCCTGAAGACACTGATAGAAACACAAGCGTTAGGCCTCGTTTGACTGTTTTATTGAAAAATAGGCAATGCAGCTCATCTGAAAAACAAAAACTTGTGACATAATCTTGCCTCTTCGGGTCAGAGCACACAACACAAGAGTATTGTCAGTGCATGTCTGCCAGCTGATCTGAGACAAACTGAGCCAGCTAAAAAGATCGGATCATCCCTGCACTATCCTCCTCGAGCACAATAGAGCTATAGAGCAGGAGAAAGGGAGGGAGAGAAAGAAGGAGAGAGAGAGAGAGAGAAATTTTGACTTATTCATAGGCTCTTCCAATCAGCTGCTGACACATTGGACTGCGCTGACACTCATTAGTTTCTGCTCCACTTCCTCTTGGGTGCCTTTATCCTCATCTCGTCTATTTGGGATGCTGGATCTCGCCAAACAAAAAGTTCCCCTCGTCACTCTCACACACACACACACTGGAATAAAGCGATGGACATTTTTTAAACTCAGGGTGTCGTCGGTTGGGAGGGGGGGGCTCTCTTCTCCTTCGCAGCTTTACTTGCTTTCCATCCTCGCCGCAGCCGCACAGTGTGAAACCAAAACTAGACATGAAGGAAATCGTCCGCAGCTTGTTTACACACAAGCTCTGTCAATGAGGAAGCAGTACGTTCCGTGTCCTGCGTACGATGAGGTTCACCTGCCTCGGCATCAGGAGACGTGTGCACATAAATCAATTAATATTATTGCAACTAATAAATGTCTGAGCGTGTGCATTCGTCAGCTCTTTGTAAACTCAGCTCAGATCTAACTTTAAATGTTAGCTCAGATCTAACTTTAAATGCATGTTTGGCAAACAGATCTCTAAACTTTGTATTTTTAAGATAAACAGGGACATATTAGTAAAGCTTTAAGCTTCAGAATGCACCTTAATGACATTACATAATAGATAAATAAAAGAATAAAATAAAAAACTGGCCTTTCTTGTCAAAGAAGGACAGGCCTTGTATCTGCAGTCAGTAACAGAGATGGAGTCGCTTGTTTGTTTTGTTTGCTATGGTAATAATAATGTCATAAATTTCCATTGCTGGGTTAATTAAGTATTACAGTAGTAAAACCAGTTTCTCTGTTCCTTGTCCTGGCCTGGAATGTTCCTTTGCTCTTGCTAATGCACTCTCCGTAAATTAAAATCTAATTTGGCCTGTTCTCAAACTGCTGCCAAACACGCAACTCTTTGCAAGTCGTATGCTCGCCGCAGCTGAAAGGTGTGTTCGTTTTGAAACACTGTGTGTGTCACACGGCTTCACAGGCGGGCGATGCTGTATTAGGGTCAGTGAACAAGGTGCTGACCGGCCTGTGATTGAAAACCCAATCATGGAGCTTCTTTATAGGCTCAAACCCACACATGCACACACACCAGATTTGATATCATTTGAATTACGCCGCCAGCCACAGAGACACGGCAAACGTTAAGCTGTTCAGACTTTATATGAAAATGCAGGTCGGCTGATGCGTTCACACCTCGGCGGCTTTAAAAGCAACACCATGTGGATGTGATGACTCAGGTGACAGTCAGAGTGTGTGTTCACGTATGTTCTCAAACACATCATAAACCACACCGTGTGATCATTCACCTCATTTTAAAGCCTGTGTTTGTAAGCGGACGTCGTGCCGTCACTGATTGCACGATACATGTAGCAACAACAAACCACAACCTCTGCGAGGAACAACACTATCATCATGGTGAATCTTTGTACGCAGGACAAACTCTATAATTTCTATTGAATGTTGCTGTGTCTTTGGGGATGGGTAATGAAAATGGAGGTTGTGTGTGTGTGGGATTTTACATATCGAGCAGGGAACAATATCTAATCATAAGCAGTCACTTGAGATATGCGTGAGGTGCAATGAAAGCAGATATGAGCTATAATCTATCTCGACTGGAAGTAGACAAAAAAAAAATGCTAATGGGAAAATCAATCCTGGACAACGTGCCTGCATGAAACAGGTTATTAAGCACTTTTATTAACAGGATAAACCAGCCGTGACTCAAGGACAAACAGTTCCGGATAAGATCGATGTATTCATATGATATGAAAAGAATGCAGAGTTTAAGCACATGGGAGTATAGTGGACAATATTTAGACATTTTCTTCTGCAGGGAATATGATTGAACAGGAATATGGATGAACCAGGAGTCCCCAAAAAAAAGACACCCTGTAAACACGCCTCCCTGCAAACAGCCCAGCTTGTTTCCTTATGCTGAACAGATTTCTGCACCGAACCAGGATGTTAGACTTTCTTTTCAGGGTGCCCAACCCAACGCAGAGGAAAGCTCAGACTGCTTATCTTTGAAGACAATGCAATGCCCAGCCTACGGCACATGAAGTCACTTATACTCAGTATGAGGGCAGAGGTATGACGCCCGATCTATAGCTGACATTACAACAGCCAGTTTCTTGCAGCGTTTACGTCCACGTAGGACTTTTCTTTCCTCTTCGTCTTGTATTATGTATGGGAGATGGGAGCTGCTCACAGTATGCTCTTATGTGGTTGCCTTAATCAGCCAGTAGACGCCAAACTAAAGAGGGATTTGGCTTCATGAAGATGTCTTTCGATAGACAGCGAGGCCCAATGAGGCACAGGCGGATCTTTTCTGCTAACTGGGTCACAGAAGCAGGGACGTCATTAGGGAGAGAGCGGATGCACGTATGTATATTGGAACTGATAGAACCAGCATGTCGAGTATTATGCAAATGTACGTTTCCCCCGCACAAACAGACTCACAAAATGTGAGTATAGTGCAGTCAATAGGCTATTCATTCAATATTGATATCTACAATTACTAATGCGTGTTACCTGCTATTTGTTAAGCCAGCTTTAATAGCCCGTGGGCGCCGGACCAAGAAGAAAAATCCATAAACACGGGCTTATATCTCTGACTGATTTATCATAATGACAAACCAAGTGGGAGTTAAATATCGCCGTGGACCGCAGACCTTCCTCGGATAGTAAATCAAAAAAACCGCCTGCCACAAAGGTGTTCATAAAGCACATGTAAAAACGGATTACTATTAAAGAGTGGGCTTTTTTTCAGTCATAGTCATAATCAGCCTCTTCAATGTGGCATCAGGAGGTGTATCGGGTGTGAACGAGGTCAGTGGAAATGAAACATTGCTATAAATTATAAATATCAACACGGGACATCCCTGAAGTCTGAATATAGCCTGCTCGAGATCGAGTTAGCTGTGCGGCTTGAGTTACCATGGTGATCTAACCGTATGAACAGTGGGCGACTATTGTGACATCAAAAAGTCCCCGAACCCAACCAGGCACATGCGTGAAGTCTTTGTAGGTGTCTGGCAACAATTTCTCTTCATAAAAAGAAAGATGAAACAGCACCTGCACGCCACCGTCTTATTCCCAGTTCTTCTTTTATTCGGCGCGGACACGGCACAATGCTTTGACCGCAAACGGCGTTCAGGTGGCTGACTAATCCCCACGACCTTGCTTTGTCACATGACTGCAGTTGCAATGTCAAAACCGGAGCCAACAATCAAATCATCCACTGTTGTGCACTTTAAGTGAGTAGAACGAGCAGCACTACTTCTTCTTCCGCCGCCAGCTTCTTCGGGGATTGAGGTGGATCACGGAAAGACGAGAAACTCCCGACAGGAACCAGTCGGAGCGCATGCAAGAAATCTGCATTTTGCTAATTGCTTAAACAAAAACGTCGCACCAGTTTAAACACTGAAACTTTGTGGAGGAGTGAAGCCCTGTAACGTCATAGGCAAACTGGAATAGATGGGACACCAGAAATGGAAAGGGAGGACTCCGTCTTCCAACAACATACGAGTCCCATGGATGAGAAACGTTCCCACTCTAGGCCCGGCAGCACACTTATCTTTAGCCCTCGCAATGAGGTGATAACACTTCTAAGGACCATTACACTAAAGATGTCTCTGGGGTGTTTTTAACGGCAACAAAAGAAGCTGCTGATGTAAGGATCTTTAAATAAATGAACTTAATTATCTGTGTGGACCTCCGGCTAACATCATCCGATAACTGCCTTTTAAAAATGAGGCTGATTCAGACAGGTTATCTGAGGCTAATGTTTCCAGTAGAGCACACGATGACGCAGACCCACATGTTGAGAGTTTATTTTTTGTGGCGTGGTGTTGTGTTAACGTGAAACAAAGCAGGTTAATGATGCATCCTTAGATACTGGCAACGGTAGACTGATTATTTTTTCACTTGGTCCACCAAATGGTGATCTTTCAAACTACGGTTTTGTCCAGCCAACAGTCCATTTAGTCATTATCGCACAAGTAAGTAATGTTTGGCTTTGCTCGGAGAAGAAAAACGACTTGAGGATTAACAGGATTATCAAACTGGATAGTTAATTTTCTGCTGATAGAGTTATCGATTCACGGAGTAATCGACTCAGCTCAGGATTCAAGGGTCATTAGCGAAGAAAACCCCTGAGGCTAACTGAAAGTAAAACCAACACACATGCATGCACCTGCTACAAGAAGACAAGAGGACTCTCACAAACTTGCCAAAAACAAAAAGTCTTTAATCTGCATGGGAGACAATCAGGACGCTAGGATGTGAGCAACTTTATTTAAAGACGTACTTCGAAACAAACCCAAACTTCGTTCTGGCTTAGCGATGTGATGGAAACTTGGACTGAGTCGACCTGCCAGCTGTGATATAACAAACTATAAATTGGCACGTTCGCGCTGAGAACCGGTCCCTCGATGTACGCGGGCTCGTTTCCCAAACCTGGCAACATTTTCTCACAGGTTTTGCTCAACGCCGTCACCTGCAACTCGTCAGCCGTGTTGTCACATGAGCATTTTTTAGTCATTAAACACGTGTTCCCCGGGTCCACGTCAACAACTGCTTTGTTTACACATTGCTCTGGCATATTTCCTCCTTGCCGCGAGTGTCAGGGGAGGGGAGGGCATCGGATTCACTTCAAGGCTCAAGTTGAGGGGGAGGAAATGTAATGTGCACTTATGGTCACACACACACACACACACACACACACACACACACACACACACACACACACACACACACACACACACACACACACGGAAATATTTAAGGTGAAAAAAACATACCTATCTGGTAAGAAGTGTCACTAAACAAACACATGATAACTCACTGACATCACCTCAAGGAAGTAAAGATAACATTTCATTGGGTTTTTAAAAAGATACTTCCTTCAAAGATGAAAACAAAACAGTTTGAATGCTGTTAATCCTACAAGAAGTCAAACTATGAAAGCGCTATGGAAAGAAACCTACAACAGGAGCATTACATACTTTGGATTAACCATCACGCAGCTACTGGAAATGTTTCTGATGTACAGTGGCGACAAGGAAACAAGCCACTTCAGTTGTTAAAGTCTTAGCGCTTTTCTAAACCGAGACAAAAAAGACTGTTTTGCAGAGTTTATCTATGGCGACACAACTTTGGCATGAGAGCGAGAGTCGACCTTATCCTCCATTCGAGATAAGGCCTGTAGTAAATGATCACATGAGGAAAAGACACACAAAATAAAAAGGTGCACTGACACATCACGTCTGTGATTTACGAAGTGCATCAAAAGCGTCCAGATATTTGCTTTTAATTGGGCGAACGACTAAAAATCGCAAACGAAGGAAGGTTAAAAATTAATACAGAGGTGTGTCGTGTGTTTTTAAAAAAGGGAAATGATCCAGAAAAACTCTGGATGATAATCTACAAAGCGCTGGTTATTATCCGGGTTGTCATATTTGTGATAATAATTAACAAAAGAGATGCTGATCGGCTCTTTGTAGATCATTTAGATAATGGGACTACAAACAATGTGGAGTGCAGCTGATACGTCCCCATGGTCTTTGTTGACGTTTTATTACAGCGAGGACAGCCTTTGAAGGGAAAATCAGATACTGGTTTTACTGCATGACGATGTCAGTCATTTTGAGTTGGAGGTTATTTATCTAGCCGTGGATGACTGCAGTGTTTTGTAAAGGAGGGGGGGCTATCTTCACACACCATATGTCCTCTCTCTCTCTCTCTCTCTTTCTCTGTCTGTCTTTAGTGGCAAAAACAATCCTGTCAGTCAGTTCAACTGGGTCAGGTTTGGGTAATTTAATGAGCCGGTCATGCTGTCATTTGTGTGTTAAACCCACAGAGCATTCACGGATGTAACTCAAGTAGCTTTATAAAAAGAAAAAAAAAACCCACAGGCTTGCTGTTGTTTTCACCTGGCTTCCTGCTTGTCATGACTGCATTTCCCAGAAAGGTGATTAACAAAACAAAAACCAGTCAACCAATGAGAAGATAGAGACCTGCTGAAATACCTTTAAAATATAATATATATATATATAACCTGGAGATTAGGTGCAATCTTAACAGGATTAAAAGACACTGGAGTTAAGTGTGTGGGATTGTAATCTGATTAGTGAAGATATGTTTGAGTGCACACTTTAATCCCAATCATCCGTCGAGGCGTTGAAGGGGCTCGGCAACAAAAGATGTGACTGCAGCTGTTCCTCTAATGACTAAAAAACATATATATCTTATTTAAAAAATATGTTTTTAAACGCACCACAGTGCGATATCAAGGCGTTTGAGATAAAGAGTCCGTGAACGCAGCATCGTTCTAGCTATAATATAGAGAAAAATGACAAAAACAGCTGCTTTAATCTGGTTACTAACAAATAAATAAGTATTGTAGCACAACAGAAGTGTGGCACAAGCTTTCACTGTGATTTCATGTTGAAAAAATGTAAAATAAATAAATTAAAAATCAAAAATTGGGACCCCAACGGTGCTAACTAGCTGGAGCTAGCGGTGTTAGCTCCCCCCTCCTCTTTCTCCACACACACACACACACACCTTGAAAAAGACAAAAGAGACTTACCTAGAAATGTCGTCGAAGTCTTAATGGTGTCCAAGTGTTAGGAGGAAGGTGGTACTATCCGAAAAAATACTCTCCCCTCCCCGGACACATTAGCTAGATCAGCTTGGAGGGGCTAGTTCAATATGTTTTAGTCGGTGCTAAGTGTTAGCAGCTAACGGCTAACAGCTAACGGCTAACGCCCCCCCCCCCCCTTTACCTCTCTTTACTTAAAGTGTCTCAGTGCAGCACATTGTCCTCAACTTTGTCCTCCACTAAAGTATTTACTCAAACTTTAAAAACGTAACCGAAGGACGAAGCGAGAAATGATCCCAAGCTTTTAAAAAAAAATCCAAAATGTCCACACGACAATTCAAGCAAGGAAATACAAAAGACAAAAAAAAATGCGCACGACCTCCTCCAGGCAGAGCGAAACCTTTCTTTTTTTTTTTATCTAAAACTGTGCCGCGCCCAGGTGTTTTCAGTCATAATCTCCTGTCTCCTCGGTTTTTTAAATCATGCAGACAGAGACACGAAGTGGGAAGCTGCTGGATTAAGAGAGAACAACACATGAAGCTGGGAGCTTGGTTTCTGACTGACTGGCTGGCTGACTGGCTGGATGCATGTACCGAGGAGGAGTGGGGCTGTCCAACCCAGGAGAAGTCGCCTTCCACCAGCCCAGCTTTACGCTTGAACCCCTGTGGTGATGCTGCTACTCTCTCACCCAGAGTGGAACATCTACTTTACAAATAATATATATATATTACAACAAAAGGCACAAAAAAGACTAACCAATCCAGATGTGTGCGTAAAGATATTAAGACATGTACAGGAGTTTCTTCAAACTATATGAATATCTTCTAAATTAAATTAAAGAAAATAAGAATCCAGTTATATTCTAATGAAAATATATTATTTTTCTTAATATTTAACTCACATAACAGCATTTACTGTTATGCAGCGCCCCCTGGTTGCACTAGGAAAGATGTTATGACATTATTTACAGCAGTTTCACCAAACTATATGAATATCTTCTAAATTAAATTAAAGAAAATAAGAATCCACAGTTTTATTCCAATGTTTTTCTTAATATTTAACAGTATTTACTGTTATGCAGTGCCCCCCTAGCACTACCAAAGATATTATGACATTATTTACAGCAGTTTCACCAACGTATCTGAATATTTTCTTCATTAAATTAAAGAAAATAAGAGTCCACAGTTTTATTGTAATGAATATATATATATTTTTCTTAATATTTAACTCGCATAACAGCATTTACTGTTATGCAGCGCCCCCTGGTTGCACTAGGAAAGATATTATGACATTATTTACAGCAGTTTCACCATAATATCTGAATATTTTCTTCATTAAATTAAAGACAATAAGAATCCACAGTTTTATTCCAATAAAAACATACTTTCTTTCTTAATATTTAACAGCATTCACTGTTATGCAGTGCCCCCTTGTTGCACTATGGTACTGAAACATATTTTCCTAATCATGCTCTAAAAAAAAAAAAGACAGAGATCTGGTGATATTTCATCACAATATTACACCTATACACTGATCAGCCATAACATTACGACCACCTGCCTCATATTCTCTGTTGATTCAATTGGCACGACTTTTTATTCAGTGTCTATTTAATTGTATATTGTTTTTACCTCTATTTGTAGTTCTATTCTATAAAAATGTATTTCTATTTTTGCTTTTTATACATTTTTGTACTTGTACAGATCTTACATATTTAATTTATAGGTTAACTTTAACGTATGTTCAACGTCTCATGCTGCTGGATGCCTGAATTTCACTTCGCATCAACAGAGTGAGTATCTATCTATCTATCTATCTATCTATCTATCTATCTATCTATCTATCTATCTATCTATCTATCTTGTCCCCCTTCAGTCTGAGCTACAGTAGCTCATGTGTCCACCCATGACTCTGTCATCAGTTCACTGCATTTCCTTCCTTGGACCACCTTTGATACGTACTGACCCCCGCAGACCGGTTACACCCCACATGAGCTCCACTTTTGGAGGTAGTCTGACCAGTTGTCTATCCATCACAATAGACCTTTTTCACATCAGCAGTAGCAAGTGTTACTAATCATAACTGAGGTTGTGTTCCATTGATTGTAGCCTTTTTAGTGAGCCAACATGCACAACAGCAGCATCCTGACTCTGTTTGACCTGAATCGAATGGAACCTGTTTACCCTGTTATTACATGTCAAACTGTCTACTGTGAAAAAGGCCTATTCAGTCGCTCAAATTCTCACTTTCCAGCTTCTAACACGTCAACTTTGAGGACAAAATGTTCACTTGCTGCCTAATGCTTCCCACCCACTGACAGGAGCCACGATAATGAGATGTCATCACTTCATAATGTTATGGCTGATCGGTGTATAGCTGACACAGACATCACAGACATCCACAGTAAAGTTTTAAGCCACTGGGCTAAGCACATCCTTGTTTGCATCCAACTGCACACACACACACAGCTAGGCCTTTTTCACTGAATATATTTTGACACGTCACAGTAGGAAAATATGTAAATGGGCTGTGGTAATATGCTGTCTCATTGTAACACTGCCATAATGTTATTAAAAACATCTGGGCTTTTCTCACCAATCTCAAAATGTCTTCTGCCAAGAAAACCCTACTGTATTTCACAGTATGTACATGATGAGCATCGACCATGATCTGCTGTACATTTGAACAAATGCCATCAGGTGGAAAATATCAAGTAGAAAAACCTAAACACGGTAATAACACACTTAAAGCAAAGTCATCTCTTAAAGGAGTAGTGTATGGGATTTAGTGACATCTAGTGGTAGAGTTGCAGACTGCAGCAAAACAATACCCTGACATTACCGTCCCCTTTCAAACATGTAGGAGAACCTAGAAAAACATAATGAACACTCAATTTCTGCCACAGACTCCTTAAATCTGACACACTGCACCTTTAAAAAGCTATAACAAATCACAGTTTTTGTGTTTCCTGAGATTTAATCAGTCCTTTGCACTGGAAGAAAGCATCCTGACACGGTCCACGTCCGAGGAAGGTTTTCAGCATGTCCGTTCCATCCACAGAGCCACCCGTTTCCAGAATCGCCCGTCTGTACTCTTTTCCAATCTGTGTTGAAAAAATAAGATATTGTGAGATTTAAAGGCCACGAGTACATGAATATATAGGAATAATTATACCCACCTTTGGATTCATAATGCCTTCCTTTTTAAAACGGCTGAAGAAAATGTCCATGGAGTAGACTTCACTCCACAGATAGCTGTAGTACTGACCGTCATATCCTCCAGTCAGGTGGCTGAAACTGGCCGTCATATTGGTACCTGCAGAGAACAGATCTTTGTCGTCAAACTGGTTGCACACAAACTCCAAGACAAAAATCTTTTTTGCTCAATAACCTACATTCGCCTGGCAACACTCCAACTGACCTGGTGTAGCAGGAACACCCAGGATGTCTTGGCAGTGCTTTGCGAACACCTCAGTTGTATCTGCACGAGGGCTGGTGTGTAGTGACTGGTCCACTTTGCTGAGGACTACCTGGCGCAGGTTCATCAGCCCTGAAGAAGATAATCAAGTCAACACATCTGCAGACGCTCCTGATTTCTGCATATGTTATAGATTTTGTGAAGTCTGACCAGTGTTGGCTACTCTGGATGCGATCAGTTTGTCAAGCAGGTTGTCTGGGATCGGGGTGCCATCCTTGTAGTGGCGTGACATTCTTCTCAGAGGCTCCTTCTCCCAAACCCAATTCTCGAGCATCTGCGAAGGCACTTCCACGAAGTCCGTCTCCACCTGGGTTCCACTGAATTCTGAAAACGTGGTCTGGACACAAACACGGGGAAAGTTAAAACTCAAATCAGTTCAATTCGTACACAAACACACAGTAAGCAAACACAACCACTCCGCCGCTGCTGCTGCTGCTGCTTACCTTTGAACAGAGTTCGTGCATTACATGACCAAACTCATGGAAGTAGGTCTCCACTTCATGGTGCTGGAGGAGAGACTGACAACCTTTTCTGGGCTTGGTAAAGTTAGCAACCATAGCCGCCACTGGAAGCCTGCGTTTTCCATCAGGACCTCTGCAGCCGGGCTGGAGCCCAAAGCAGGCTGCGTGGCCATACTTCCCTTCCCTGGTGGAAGATAAGATTAATAAATGTCACAGAGCAAAACTACAAAGATCCAGAGATCTTGTCGCTCATAGCTTCAATCTGAATTTGTGTTGTTATGCTGGATAAACTGATCAGAGGATGCATGGAGGAATCTTTTGTCTTAGTCACATACTGTACATCCATGATTAGTTACAGGCTAAAATGTGTCAGTAAGACAAAAATACTACACTCGTTACTCTAAATGGGAAATATTGGAAAGAGAAGTGCAGATCAGGGGTGCACATTTTCCACCAAATTAGCTGTGGCTCCTAAAACAGTCAACAATAAATAATCTGCTTATTAGGATTAAACTGTGTCTACCTGATTAGGTTTGGCCTACGCTGTTGTATTTTAACATCTGTCATAATGCTGGCACTCAGCCTAAGATTTCCTGAGGTGGTACGTTGTGTAAAAGGTTTGAGGAACACTGCATTAGTTGATTGACAGAACTATGTTGATAGCAAAAATGACACATATTCCCTATTCCAGCTTCTCCAGTTGTGAAGATTTGCTACTTTTCTCTGTCCCGTGTGAAAGGAGCATCTTTGAATTTAAAAAGGCATTTAAAGAGTTAAACAATAATGAAAGACTGATCTTTTACCTCAAACATTGTATAAAACATGATATAATCTTTTGTCCTCCATCTGAACGGACACCTCCTCTACCTGGGATGCAAGTCCACGTAGAACTGTCCGATCTCCTCTCCCGTTTCGGCGTCCTGTGCCGAGTAAAGCTTGACGTGCTCGTGCCACACGTGTGCGCGTTCCACCTCCGTGAACGTGAGACCCAGCAGCTCCTGGTAGATGCCGAACAGGCCTTCCGTCACCACGTCGAGCGGGAAATACTCGATCAGTTTGTCCTTGTTCACGGCGAACTTGCACTGCTCCACTTGATTCATGTAGTAGGGCATGTCCCAGGCGTTGATCTGTCCGTCAAACTGGTAGCCCATCATCAAGCACTCTCTCTTCTTTAGCGCAAGGATATACTTCCTCTCCTTGATTCCAATGGGCTTCAGTGTTTCGTAGAAGGTGTCTGCAAAGCGTGAGATGGAACAGACACCTTCACGGATTTGTAATATGATAACAAGACAGTGACACACTCATTCAGACCCTTTTAACTGCGTGATATATGACCACTAGTCATAAATTACTGCATGTTAGGCTACATGCAAGAGGCACATAGTGCAACATACGCTACATTACATGCAACAGGCATGAGGTGTAGCGTTTCTTTGTTATCTCCTTTCCCATCTATCTGTCCAATGAAGTTTTATTTTGTCTAATGTCAAGCCATTATCAGATGGCGTTTGGAAGTGTGCGTGCGAGCCTGTGAGGCCACATGTCAGAAGTGTGTGTGTCGGGGGGGGTTCATACCTAAAAAGTCAGACACATTGCTCGAATTCTTGGCCATGTTGACTTCCAGCACATAGTCTGCGTGGTTACTGTAACCGAGCAGGTCTGCGACCTTTGCCCTCAGTTGAATCAACTCTTCCAGGATCGCTGTGTTTACCTAAAAAACAAACAACAAAAAAAACAAGCAAAGCAGGAGAATAAGATGCAGATCAACAGAGGTGAAGGAAGATCTGTGAAGATACTCCACAAGTCAAAGTATGCAAGTATTATGAACAAACTACTTGAAGTATCAAAAGTAAAAACATCATCTGATGTTTTTAGATTAATAATTCTGCTTAATAATAATTCTGATTAATAATGTGCATGTTGCATTTTACTTCTGTAGATGTACTGATGAACTACTTTATCTAATGTTGGCTACTCCCCCAAAACCCCACCCAGCAATTGCACTGAACTTTGCACATGACACTTTATGACACTGATTTGCACTTCTGTACTGTACATATCCATTCCCCTCCAAATTCTATATTTCATACCCCTTACTTTATTTTTATTTCTATAATAGTTTATCTTTTCTATTCCATATATGTTGTGTGTATGCTCAATCCTGCCACAGTAAATTCTGTGTTTGTGTAAACTTGCATAGCGAATAAAATTGATTCTGATTCTGATTAAGTCAACAGCAGTGCATCATGGTCTATGAGGTCCATCATATGTTTGTAGTATCGCTGTACCGTGAGAACTACATATCTCTAAGAAGTCAAACTTTTCATGAGCTCAGAAAACAGCCCGAGAAGTATAGAGATACACATTTTTACTGGACTATGAAAATTGTAATTTTAAAAAGTAACTAGAAAGTTAGACAGAGGTAGATGAGTAAAAAGTACAATATTTGCCCGGTGGGGCAAAAATAAAGTTGCATGAACTAGAAATACGGAAGTACAAGTGCCTCAAATTTGAGTTAATGTATTTAATTACATTCCATCACTGCAGATCGGCTCATGTGTATAATAGCTAATATCTAATTTTGCTCAGTAAAGTTGGAATCCGTTAGATCTGAGATGAGTAAACACTCCTTGAGCAGCGACTTCGTGGGAAAACCCAACAAACCGGCGTATCCGTTTACAGCCAAACAAACTCATATTGTTTTAATAAAAGAAGTCGGTCAACAATCCATCATGTCATGAGGAGCCACGATCTCATTTCATGCTGCACATGGCACGAATAGCTTTCCACATAACAGCGGGGCAGAGGTCAAATGAGCTGCATGTGTGTGCACTGCAGCTCTCCGATGCTGCTGCTGCTGCCGCCTCCTGCTCAATACGAAGAGGAAATGTTTGGTTTGCATTAGCAGGAGTTAAATACAGCTCCGGTATGGCTGTAGGAGAGCGAGCAGTAAACATTGAGGCCGATATCAATGAGCTAAAATTACAAACAGCAAAGCTGGATTGCATGCGTGCACGATATCCTCGTGCGTAGGCGGGTAATGTGAATCCGGCGCAGGAATGGCGAGCTCCATATAGAGAGATAACTTCCAATTACTGAATGTAAATACACCGAAAAGGCAGTCCATAAATAAGTTAGTAGGTAACAGCAGGGCTGCAGGTATACGTGCGCAAGTTATAAACAGACAGGACCTGCCGGGGTCAGGGGAGTGTAGGATATACAGATTTATCGTGAGACTCCAGTTACCTCTTTACACCTGCTGTGGAAAGCGCTTTCCATCTTCCTCCTTGTCTCAGGATTGTGACATCTCTTCATGAGGGGGTAGTAATGGGGATATTCGAGTGTCACCTTATACCGCCCTTCTGCCGTTTTCTCCAGTGCATTGAGATAGCTGTCAGCGAGTCCACCTTAACAGAAAAAGGAAAAAAACAGTCGAAGCATACTCATAATATGAGACTTGAGCGAGTTTTATGCTTAAAGCTTACCCAGCTCATGCTCGGAGAAGACAAGAAACGTGTCGTCCTCGTTCAGATTCTTGTTAAACTCTATGGAGAGCTCGCTGATGAGCTTGGATGTTCTTTTTATTTCCTTGGAGGGAGAAACGGAGCGGCGAGTGAAGGTGGAGGACAGAAAAATTAAAATTGATTTCCAGTATTTGCCACGATTATTCAAGAATTACAAGCAGAATATGTGATCTAAGTTGTAAACACAAGGAAATGTGATCAGCTTCTATTTAAATACATTTAGGGAATCATTCTGGTTCTGTTAACACTGAGTAGAACAGGATTATGCTTTCTGTAATGATCACTAGAGGACAAACAGAAACATAATTGTTAAATACCTGTAATTTATATGATCTTTTAAAAAACAAAAGGGATAACTTAGGTTATTAGAGGTTACGTAAGGTACTGTTACCACAGGATTTACAGCGTGCAGGCTGCAGTGATGTACCACCCTTCAGTCAAAATGTAAAATGTATAATCATGTAAACTATATTTTGAATATTTTCCTTTCCGACAGAAAACCGAAGCGTTTACCTTGACCTGTGCTCTCTTCAAAAGCCACCAGACTTTATTGACGGGGCAGTAATTTCACCGGGGGAAAGAGTCTGTGTTCTGTGAGGTGAAATTGTGGTGTAAGTCAATAAAGTCTGGTGGCTCTGGAGATATAACCGCTTCAGTTTCCAGTTGGATAAGACTGTCTGCTGTCCGCACACTTTGATTTGTATTGATTTTTTCCCCTAGGTGGTTAAAATACATTCAGTCCACAGCAGTGCATTACTGCTCCTCCTGTCTGCTCCTCTAAACTAAGGGCCCCGCTCTGGATAAACCCTCTTCTCAGAAAGCTAACTAACCCCTTCGATAATCCCGATCGCATATTGCATTACCTCTTGTATATCTTTAGACAGATGCAATCCTTTTCGCTTGCCTAATGTGACGAGTCGGTCTAAGAATCTCTGTTCTTCGGGGGAGAGGTCGCCTTGGATCTTTCTCTGTCCAAAAAAATAAATCACATTTATTCATACAGGCAGAATTTAGGTTATTTATGCTATTTATGCTGTATGTCACGCCTGTGTGGAATAAGATATGGCACTGGCTAACACTGGCGAGATCAGATTCAGTTTCTTTCCTAAGATAAATAGGCGGTGACGGGTTCAAATGAGGTTACACCATCCTCGGTCTTAATATAAAACGCTTCAGTCCTCGCATATCTATCATTTGTTGCCCTCTGGCTGACATACAATGTGAAAATAATCCGTCACAGACATGTAGCGTGAACGCATAAAATCCTCACACGTCAGATTTAATCAACTTCAAATTAGTTTCTTTTATGGTTACGATTACTTTAGCACATCATCATTATCTTAATGACTAAAAGATCAACCTTCCCCTTCCTCGTGTTGTGATTGATGTGTATATTCGAGTGAACGTGACGTGACGGCCTACAGTACCTGCAAAGCAGTGATTCGCTCGAACACGTCTTCCCTCATACTTATCTCCACGTCAAACTCGGACAGTTTCTTGTCTGCCTCTGTGCTCGCTGCGCGGAGCTCTTTGGAAGGACAAACGTACTGGGGGAAGTCGAGAATGTGGCGAGATGCTACGGGATAAAAACAAAAGACAGCATGAACGAGAGTCGTGCAACATTTGAAATCTTAAGAAAAAAGAATGTCTGAGACATAAAAACTAAAAAAAAAAAAGGCTGGTTAATATATATTTTGTCAATGAATCACATGACCAAAACCAACCTGGACTTCCCTACTGAAGATTTAAAACTACAAAAACAATTTGTAGTTTTATTTTAGTTAGAAAAAGGCTCACTGATTTCCTTAAACAGCTGGGCTTTGTAGTTTTTAGCAAACTTTCCACAAACAGGAGTAAATTGTGTTTTTGTTAGGGACTATATTCATCTGTGGATGAATACACATTTGGTGCTATAATATTTAGACTAAAAAAAAACTACAGTGACGATGGAGCATGTCACTCTATGCAACATTAGCTGAATTTATCTAGGTTTTTGCTGTTATTAGACACTGGTTTATCGTGATAAACAGCTGCCGGTGTAAAGCTGAGTATTTTATTATGCAGGACTTTTGGAGCCAGCCTCAAGTGGCCGTTTGAGGAGCTGCAGTTTTGGGCACTGGCTGCATTTAGGTCGTCGTTTTTGGTCTTTTCATTTAGAAAAATCAGATCTATCCTTTAAAGACTCACATGCATAATCCAGCTTGACGTCAGCCAACGCTTTGAGGGTGTTTTCCACAGAAACATCTTCAATCTTCAAAGATCCAACGTCATCGTAGACCTTCTTCACTCTGTGAATCAAGCCGTCTGTTGCGGTCCGGATCTCAGCTGGAGACAGGTCCCATCTCAGTGTGTTGGTCTTATCTCCTGCCTGAGAGCACTCTCTGGCAGGGATCACAGACACGTTCTGGATGGTCATCCTCACAGCAGGTTTAGAGATGCTGTAAAGTTAAAAACAAAGTTTTAAAGGTCCAGTGTTTCAGAATAAGGCAGACATGGAATATTATATTCAGAACTATGATTTCATGCATGTTTAACCGCCTGAGAATAAGAAAATTGACTTTTCTATCTAGAGTGGGAGCGGGTCCTCTTCCATGGAGACCACCATGTTTCTACAGTAGCCCAGAACAGACAGACCAAACACAGACTCTAGACCCCCCGCCTTTAAGTGTCTCTTTTACACTAGGTAGGCGAGGGTGATATATGGAGATTGGACCGCCAAGGCGCGACTAAATCCCCCTCCACGCTGGACCTTTAAAAAGTTACTTAAAACTTGAAGGACTGAACCTAACAGGTGGCACTAATGGGAGCAGTAAATCCTGCAGGGTCGCCGCCTGAAACGCGCTTTGCATATTTTCCATGCTAAGCAGTGACCTTTACCCACCCTCTCCTGCGTGCACCATCCACACACGGTGTTAGGTTTCAATGCACTGGCAGCGAAAGCCTTTTTATAAAAAACAAAAATATATAAATATATAAAATAAGATATGACATATGTCAGCCAAACACTTCCAAACAGCTGAGAGACTTCACCTCCAAGCCAGGCATCATGTTTATTTATTTATGTTGTTTTTTTAAACAGGTGCCAATAAAATAAACAAGCAGTTAGAAAGCTGGGCAGCTTCCACAAATGTGTCACGCAGGTGTTAAACGGTCACACAGTTAGAGGTGCACGCATCCTGAAGCATACCTGCGCAGCGCGCGGCACATTGCAACCCTTAACGCGCACATGCCAGCTGATTCATGCGTCTCCCCCGTGCAGATAAACAAACACCTTCTTCTTCTCCACCTTCCTCTTCTTCTTCTTCTCTTACTGTAGTCCCAGCTGCACTCTGCTCCCTCTCTCCTCTCATGTGCAGAGAAAGCCTCTTTTTATTTCCGCCTCCAAAACGCGCCTGCGCGCCGAGGCGGAGGATGCTTGCGCCGAGCTGACACGAGCCCTCATGACGCGGCGGCAGCAGCAGACAGCTGGATAAGAGCTCAGGTAGGTGGGACACACACACACACACACACACACACACACACACACACACACACACACATGCACAGCATCCTTTAACGTTATTTATAATCTGGTGTATCATTGCAAAGCGATGCGAGGTCACGCGCTGTTATTGCTCATTGTTTTAAAGCATCACGCGCAAAAAGGCTGCACACAGTGCGCGAGCCTTGTTGTCCGGACGATGAGTAAAGACGTTTTTTATTTTATATTTATTTGATTTGAATTACAAACACCTGCTGTCGTATCATATTTCCATGCGTGCGTTCTTGTTGTAATCACATTACATCCCTGCAGCATATCTCTGCCTCCCATCATGGTATTACATCACAGCTTCTGCATCACTGCATTTACGTGTGTCAACACACACACACACACACACGCACGCACTGAGGGGAGGAGTGGCTGTGCCAGGCAAACCTTAAACGAACATAACAACCATCAGCACGTGATGGAAATATAAAACAATGTTTGTATCTGCAGATGACACTTTTCCACCCCGTGGAGTCAGATTGCAGCTAATTTAGTGTTTGATTCCATGTGTGCAGCATTAATATGTTTTGGTTTAAGATTAAATAACACAATAATCATCTTTTGATTTCATTTTCTTTATGAGTTGTCTTGGAAACAAGGAAACCAAAACGCACCGCCGGCATCTAGTCGTTTGTGATGCTGATTAAAAGTAATAACACGGCTGGATTAACCCGTCACAAACAGGTCTCTTGGCAAATATCAGGCTCATATTAGATCATTTTGATTTAACGCCACTTTATTCAAGAGAATGGGACTGTGTCAGCACATGCTTTAAGGAAAATAAGATGAAACCGCAGAATCTGCAAGAGGTGATATCATACAGGAATTCCTCGACAGAGGCAATTTGTTAAATTACCAAAAATCAATTGACTGTGGGTGGGTGTGGGGGGGATTCGTGACTTTGTGAGGCTGTCGGCACTTGAAGTTCAGGAGAGCTCGCCCAACAGACTCCTGACTGTTCTCTGCCAGGTCAGGGTGACTTCTTCAAGCTCCGAGATCAGATTGAAGTCAGTGACGATGGCTCTAAAGAGCACGATGGTATCACTGCTCTGGACGTGGACACAATACACGACACAGTAACACCCTGCAGAGTGAGATTGTCCTGACGTCTGACCGTGAGGAAAAGGAAGAGACTCACATCCTTGTTGTGGAGGACATCCTGCTCTTTACCCACATGCTCCATCAGTGTTACTTATGAAGAACCTCCGCCTCCTCTCTGTATCTAAAAAAGAAGAACACCTAAAAATCTGCTGCTGCTGCTGCATTAGATAATAATCATTCATCCAGGAGTTTGTTATACCCTGGTGGTTTTCAACCTGAGGATCTGGACCCTAATGCAGGGTTGCGAGATGATTATCGGGGCAAACACGAAATGTTCCTCCGCAGAATTACATTTGTTTTCTCTAATCTGCTATTTTATATGTTGCCACTGCTCGAGGCCTCGAAAACTATTTAAATGAAACAGTCAGAGACATAAACATGCAGCCTGTGCGCCTACGGTTCACACGGATGATTGAGATTTGACAAACTTTAGCAAACAAACAACCACATAGTCCAAAAATAATATGACAAAAGAGTTCACGTGTAACTAATTAATGATAAATGATGATTAGATGCATTAATTAAAGGCCCTTAAAAAGTATTTTCCTCTTACTGTGGAGTCCAACAGCTACAACGCCTACACTGTCCTGATGAAGCAGGTTATTATTAAAGGTCTGGCCTGTTAAATGCTTCATAAATGAGACTAAAAGATCATTGTTTAATCATCAATATATAACCGTACAGAGAAATACTTCAGCCAAGTTTTCACACGAGCAGAATCACCAATTTCCCGTCGCTGGCTATAAATAAACTATCAGGTCATTATAAGTTTGTGTGATTACTTAACATTTAATAGATGTGAATAGAATAGAATAGAATAGAATAGAATAGAATAGAATAGAATAGAATAGAATGCTTGTTAATCCAGTTACTTCATACACTAAATTCATTTACGGCACCGAATGATCTTAAATCCTGTTACATGGACCAGACCAGTGCACTCTTTGTCTACAGTCTGATCTGTTTCAAATATGAACTGGTAGTCAGATACAAACATCTACGTGTTGCTGCATGACCCAACAATCTTTGTTTGTGGAGATGGAGCATGAGTTTTATCTTATTTAGAGCCTGACCGATATGTCAACAGTTTATATTGTTATGAAGGTAGAAAGAAATGTCAGGCCGGACTCGAAGCAGACGCAGAGGTGACTGGGAGCTGATTCAGAACAACCAAAAAATCCCTCGACAGAGTGAGGCTATGAAAACGGCCTAAACTAGGGAAAACAAAAAGACTCCAAAGGAGGAGAACTCTAAACTTTTCTATAACAGATTATAAAAATCAAAATCACTCACAAGGAGGAAAAACAACAGGCTGCAAAACATGAACTGAAGGCGCTGAAAAACACTACGCTATGCACTATGACACAAAAGGACTAGACTAAGAAGTTACAACAAAAAATCACTCATACGAGGAAAAATAAACAAAAGAACACTTGAGCTATAACGCTATGACTGTGGACAAGGAAACAAGGCTTGGGTGATCGCGACAAAAGACAAAACACTTTGGCACAGGACAAAGAGAGACGCAGACAATATATACACAGGGTGATGGGGAACAGGTGGAAACAATCAGGGCGGGGAAGACAATCAGACCGGTGACACATGAGGAAGGGCAAGTGACCTGAAACGAGAGGAGAGTTATCTTTCAAAATAAAAACAGGAAATGACGAGACAGAATAAAAACCCCAGCTTGACCTCACCGCGGTGTGACAAGAAAAAGATTATTTCTATTGACCGTTGGGTCTGCAGCGACATGTAGATGATGCCCAGCTTCACATTTCTCTGAGAATCTGTACTGCTACTTTCCTTTTGTGAGCTGTTACTATTCACAAAACTATACTGACTTTATTATTTTGTTTTAGAGGTCCAGTGTGGAGGATTTAGTGGCCTCTATAGCTCTCCTCTCTATAATCTCTCCTTTCTGGCATGAAGGAGAAACTCACAGAAGGCTCTGTCTAGAGTCACCAAAACACTCATTCTTATTTTCAGGTGATTGTACCACTACATATATTATATTTCTGCCATATTCTGCTTATAGATCCTTCTAAATCTAGACACGCTCGACCTTTAGAGTCAGTGAACGGGTCAGTAATCGGTTTGTGGGTTCCTCCCTGTTCAGTTCCCAGGTAAAAATGGCCGTGGAGAAGCGTCTGGCGTTCTCTATCGTGCAGTTCCTACGAGATCAAACACATTGCGGCGCTTTGAATTCCGATGAGCAGGAGAGCCTTGAAGGTAGGTCAGCCACACTTAGATTTTTTTTGGAAAGACGCCTTTACAAATATAGCACACTCTGCTAAACTAACTCAGCAAAGAAGTATCTGACTCTGGACTTGCAGCCAAGTTCTGACTCGCTGTAATGACGCTGTTCACCATGTCCCTACAGTTGCCATACAGTGTCTGGAGACCACCTTTAAGATCAGCTCCAGTGACTGCCATCTCGCCGTGCCACAGCCTCTGACCGAGATATTCCTCAACTCCCTGCTCAAGGTGAGCGCCGGACAAAACGTATGAAGGGAGTCTGGTTGTGTGTAGTTAACTACAGCATCAGGATAAATGCAGGTTGGCTGCGTTCCATTTAGCTGTGCCAGTGCGTGCTTGGCTCGCTGGCTTTGGTTATTGGCTCACCTATAAAGAACATAGTCATGAATCATTTATAATATTAGTCACAGCTTTGATTTTCTTCCTGTCAAGTAAAAACATCCACAATAATAAATGTCTTCTTCCACGATTCTTCTCCTTTACTGTTACTTAGAATGACAACATCACCATACCAGAGACCTCCCCTTCTCCAGAAGACATCGAACGAGCCGAGCAGCTTAAGAACGAAGGTGAGGAAAGGCACAGTCATGGCTCGGCTTGTGTTAGCGGATCATCAGCAGTATGAAGAATAAGAACTACAGTATGTTATGAAGGAAAAGGATTCAGATGAAGGAGAAGAATCATCTTGATCTCTGAGCATGTGTCTGCAGGATTTATTAGGGCCCGAGCAGGCGGTGCGAGGCCCTATTGAATTTCGTATGTTTATTTTTTTTTCTCGTTTCCGTCAATAAGTAAATCGCATTTTCGACGGCCCATATCCCTACGAAAACTCATGAAAATTCGCCTACCCCCCCCAATGTCGGGCATAAAAGTACGTATTTTGGGGGTCTCGCACATGGACGTACGCATAGGTGTGCGTTTTTGGAGGTGCCCCTCGCCACTGTTTCGCCCACGTGTACGAAACTTGGTGTGAGTATGTAACATGCCCAGACGCACAAAAAAGTCTCTTGGTGACCGGGGATACAGTGAAGAGTACGGCGTCCAATTCTTGTCAAATTTGGACTTTTCCGGTTTTGGCCTCATTTCCAGGGGGGCACATTTGAACGAACTCCTCCTAGGGATTTCATCCAATTCACTTCAAATTTGGTAGGTTCGTTCACATAGACTTCCTGAGTGAAAGTTATCAAAATGATGAATTTTGGGGAAACTGTGTGGGCGTGGCGCTCTATCTGCGAGGGCCCGATCATCGCTGCTTGCAGCTTTAATTATCTTTTGGTATTTTAAGAAATGTCGTGCTTCTGCCCAATATGTTTTTAAGTGTAGACAACAGAAAAGCTCACACACGCAGCATTAAAAACGCCCTTAAGTGTGTTTCAGTTCAGAAGAATATTCAATTATTTTGTCTTTATCTCGTCCTTAGACCACATAATTTCCTAATTTATCAGCATGGCTACACAAGAATAGATCAAAACTGTAATAAATAAATAAATTGAATTGTAAATTCCAAGTACTGCCCTTTAAACATGTTTTACACTTTATTATCTACATGCTCCTGCAAGCTGAACCACTGACAACATCTGCTTTTCTGGATACATCTGGATATACATGTTTAGTGAAGAACCAGCCACGACTACAAATGCAGTTACATAAGTTACTTGTTGACTTTATGTCATGAAGCTACCACATATCTTATAGAGGAACATCATGAAGCTCTGTAGCTCCTTACACTTTATGGACGTATTAATATCTAAGTTTCTAGTTTGTATTGCACCAACCATTTCTTATAGAAAACACTTCTGTGACTATAACTTTGGCCCATAGGTGTGACCACAGTCTTTCTATGTGTTGAACTGTCTGTGAAAAATCTAATATCTAATCTTCAGGGAACAATCACATGAAGGAAGAGAACTACAGATGTGCAGTGGAGTGCTACACAAAGGCCATCGACCTGGACTTAAGAAACGCTGTGTACTACTGCAATAGGTATTTACAACAGCGAGACTCATGCATCACACTGTCCACTCACTACTCTCTGCTCCTGAAAGCAATGAAACGAGCACTGTGTCTGACTGTGACGCCCTGCAGGGCCGCAGCTCACAGTAAACTGGGGAACTACACGGAGGCGACCGGTGACTGCGAGAGAGCCATCGGGATCGATCCCACCTACAGTAAAGCGTACGGGAGGATGGGGTGAGTCTGACATGCGGCCTTGTCTTTTGTTTTTGTCTTTTTATGTAATCCGCTCTGTAATCTTTCTTTCTTTCTTTAATTTGCGCCTCCAGTTTGGCTTTGACAGCCACGAGCAAGTATCCGGAGGCGATTTCCTACTTCAAGAAAGCGTTGGTATTAGACCCCGAGAACGACACCTACAAATCCAACCTGAAGATCGCAGAGCAGAAGCAGAAAGAAGCGACCAGCCCGGTGAGTATTTACATGTTGGTGCTTTTATTTTGTTATTTATATCCCGTTAAACCTCACATATATCACCTATATATTGTTATTTTGACCTGGTGTGCCACAGATAGCTGCTGGATTGGGCTTTGACATGGCTAGTCTAATCAACAACCCTGCCTTCATCAGTATGGTAAGAGCATAACTCCTTATATATGCACTGTGCATAAAAAACCTGGCGCAGTGGAGGCTGTGACTGATAGTAAATATAATCATTCGTCCAGGAGACAAGTGTCTTATACTTGTTTTGTCCCTGGCAAGGTTAGACCAGATAGTTTCCCTAATTAGTCCCCTGAGTGACAGTCCGCCCGTTAATCAAGCAAGTGTATTGTCTGGATAGGAGCTCGTCTAGGACTGAAGAATCCGGACTTGTTAAACGATGACACACGGGAACGTCTGCCAGGCCAAGAACGCTTCTGCAAGCATGCCGGAGTCTTATTGCAGCGGCCATAACACGATACATGTAAAGCAGATAGCTGTGTGTGTGTGTGTGTGTGTTTCCAGTGTAATCACTTCAAGTTTTGTTTGCAGGCTGCAAGCGTGATGCAGAACCAACAAGTACAACAGCTGTGAGTGCCAAAAAACGAATCGATCGCATTCAGGATCGCTGTAACGTGCAGTTTTTTTTTAAATAAACACACGATGACTCACTGTGACTGTGTCACTCTGTTGGTCAGGATGTCAGGAATGATGTCAAACGCAGTCGGGGGGCCTGCGGCGGGAGTGGGTGGACTGTCAGACATTTCCAGTTTGATTGAAGCGTAAGTACACTCCACTCAGATTTTATTTAAAAAAAGGATTAAGAGGACTGTCTGTGCTCTGGTTTGATTCCAAATGCAAACGAGGAGGCAACACAGAAGAAGAAGAAGAAGAAAGGGCGGCTGAGGAAAAACAAAAAAATCCAATAAACAGAAAAAGCCAGAGCGGTTGAAAGCGCAGAGAGCAAACACAGACGACCTGACACGTGAAAGACAGAAAACAGGAGAGAGATAATAAACTCATTTAACAGAGGTGACAGGAAAACAGGAAAGACTCTTTCAACATAAAACAGGAAATACAAAACAGTTTGATTATTCATTCACTACTGAATTTCTACGCCCTGATCACTCCGTGTTACTTTTATTTCTGGTGCTTATTCAATGTACAGGTCAAATCTACTTTTACAGCAACTGTTATGCTTTTTATCCTACAGGTTTTTTTCTTATTTGTTTTATTGTTGTAATTTATATGTTTCTATTTTCTCTTTTAATTTCTATTTTTTTATGAAACTGGTCTATTGTCTATTTCTGTTTTTACTCTGTTCTGTGAAGCGACAATTGAGTATGAAAGGTGCTATAGAAATAAATAAAGTTGAAGTTGAATAATTCAACATTTTAGGAAAACTGGACGATTCACTGCTGATGCTTGTAGCATCATTCTTTGCAGACCTTCCTCTCTCTTACACCTTTTAAATTAACTTCTCTGTGGATGATATTTCTGTTTCTGATCTGGTGTTAACTTGTATCGGTGCTGTAAATGTCAAATTAAAAACATCTCGCCTTGTGTAAATAAAGCAGGTAAACAGAATGATCTCATCTCTCTCTGTCAGGGGTCAACAGTTCGCCCAGCAGATCCAGCAGCAGAACCCAGAGCTGATCGAACAGTTAAGAAACCACATCCGGAGCCGCTCCTTCAGCGGCAGCGCCGAGGAGCACTCATGATCCACTCAGGTATATATTTATAAACCAGCTCACTGTATATAAGACTTAAATATATATCTGTATCATTAACATGCACTGTTTCTTTTCCATTTATTTACAGTCTCACGTTTTTTTTCCAAGGAAGGGCAACCATATGGCGCGATTACAATCTCTACACCCATTTCTTAAAGTCAAATCCCCGGCATAGCTGGAATGAAGAGACAAGGATGGGGTTGAAAGGCACTTTACTGTGACTAAAGGCTCTGGAGTGGAGGAATGAGGGGCCTGCAGACCGGACCATGAAATGAAGCATCCCCACATATCTAGGGCAAAAAAGAAAAACATATTGTAAACGCCTAAATATTAAAAAAAAAGGAAACATTCAGCCAGAACATGAGTAAATCCTGTCCTCGGAGCTTTTACATTCTGCAGAGATCGTGTTTTATATGTGCTGAGAAATGCTGCCCTCCTCATGTTATGAGTTAAGGAGCCTTCTGTCTAGCCGTGATGAATTCGGAGGGGCTTTAGGCAGGAATGTACTTTCACAGCGTCGCAGGGAACATTTCAGCTTTTTCTCATACGGTAAAACATCAGGTTTGCCTCGTTTGTACCGCGTCTAATATTATTTTTGTAGACAGAAACCGCTCCACTCGTTCATTGGACGATGAACACCATCACTGCTTTTTAACGACTTCATTTGTTTTTTTGGATTAAGACGACAGTTTAATGGTATAGCAGTGTTTGCAGCCTGCATTATGTTGTTATTGCACTTTAGCAAAAAAAAAGAAAAAGAAAAAAAAAAAACTAAGTTCCCCCTTTAAGCCTATTTAATTGTTCATTAGCTCGTGACCAAGTGTTGGGATTGTTCATTTTGCATGCTCTTAAATCTGGTATTTGAGATCAGAGGCTTTATGGAAACACATAGGTATGCTAGGGCAGCACAATGTTTGGTCTAAAAACATGTGAATAAATGTCTTGAAGTTGAGCAACTACTCGCGTGACTCTGTGTGATTGTTATGATGAAAGTCGTCGAGTACACGTGGCGTCTTTCTGCGTTAAACCGTCTCTGAATCTTCACAATTTACAGGGTTCCCACACCTTTTTCATGAATAAATTCAAGCACTTTTCAAGCACCTTCAAGCACCAGTTTTTCCATTATTCCAGCACCTTTAAATAGGTAGCCTACTAGTTGTGTTTGCCATGATGGTCATGGGAAGCGCAGCGGTGCCACTGTATGGCATAATAATATGGGTCTAATTAGCATTATTTCATATGGTGGTAGATTGACTGTTTTGATTTTTAACTAATTGTGAATTGGCTTGTATTCTCAGCTTGTGAGCGGTGTATTGTGTAACTACCATAGCGCAATAACAGTGACCAACAGGTGTGGATAGTAGTCTACTGTTATTTCTCTGCAGAACACCAAGCGAGTATGATAACTGAGTTCTGCATGTAAAGGCATCGGATCAAGCGCGTAGCCGCTTAGGAAACATTTGTGTTTTCTCTTGGTTTATTGAGATAGACATCACACAAATTTCAAGCATTTTCAAGCACTTCACAAAAAATTCAAGCATTTTCACAACCTTGAAAACACTGGATTGAAATTCAAGCATTTTCAAGGAATTCAAGCACCCATGGGAACCCTGAATTTAACAACCCAGCAGCTTAATCCACTAATTTAGTGCTTCTCCTTCCCACTGATTAGATAACTAAATATACAGAGGCATGTCACATTCTTCATCCGTCTGGATAAGGACGACATTCTTGAAGAAACAAGGTGTGGGGTGTAAAACTTTTAAGATTAATTGGGGGAAAATGTCTGAAGGTGAGTGACCAAGCACCAGCATGGCAACGATTGCAAATGTTAAGAGGTGTAGTTTTATTTTAGTCTGTAGTTTGTTTGACGTCAAAAACACAAAGGTTTTCAGTTTCTAATTATTTTAGAATATGGAAACTTCAGGAATCATCAATCAGGTTACAGAACTTTAAACTATTTTAGTGCATTATGGGAAATGTAGTGCTCATTCTAGAGACTTATAAACAGGATATCTCAGCCTCTGTTGCTCTGATTCTTTTTTTAAATCTGTCTCTTGCAATAAATTGCTGGACTTTTCCTTTAAACAGCAGCACAGAGTTACCAGGGGAGCTGTCCAAAATCCATTTTATTCCTATTACTATTCGAGAATAAGTGAACTGAGCCATGTCACAGGGAACAAAAGCTGTAATCTTGAGGTGGCAGAGACACCTGAAGCTTCACCCCTCAACAATTTCAGAGCAGGTTAATATTAACGCAGCACTAATATCACGATTACTTGCTGCTCTAATCTCTTCCTAACATTCGGTAGGATGATCTGGCACCTTTGTGACCTGAAACACTTTTAAACGACAGTCTAAAAAGCTTGCATTAAAAAAACGAGTTTTCTCTCACATCGTCTCTGGGAGCGTCTTTAATGTCAAAAGCCACCTCGGACACCATGATATAAGTTTTGAAAAGCAACAGGAAATCAAAGATTACAGGTTTTTATTAACATTTATGCACATTTACATCATTATTTTCAAAGAAAGTGATTTATATTATTCACAATTCGTTTTTAAAATACATTATTATGCCCCTCAGGCTGCAAAAAGAGTGAAACATCAGCACTTCATGTGCAGAATTCCACTGTTGGTCCATTCATATCTAAAATGCCACAAAAATAATAAAATCATTAGCACTCGTTGCTCGTGTACGGGCAGACCACACACACTTGTGCGATGTCGTCGTATTCGTACGTCCTCTTCAAAAATGTGTCGGTGAGTCTCAGTCCGGAAATACTCTAAAAACAAAAAGAGGTGGAGGACTTTAGCGGCGCGGGAAGAGCGTGAGGACGGTTTACCTGCAAGTCTGGATCTTACCTGCAGACCCTGGACGGACGAGAGGAGCGTGAGGGGCAGAGAGAGGAAGGCACCGGGGCTGAGTTTCCCCAGCTGTCGCCCGGATACGCCGCACCAGTGGATCGACCTGGTGTTACACATCTCCAGCACCAGGTCCATGGTTCTTTCGCTGCAACACAAGAAGGCTGCTCGTAACTCTGCGGTCATCTCACACGGTTTAGCAGGTTCAGAATCTGGATTTTTTTTTTTTACCTGCAGTTGGTGATTTTACAGATAATGTCAAAAGGTTCTTCGAGGTTGACGGTGTCAGGAATCATCTCCAAAGACAGTCTGATGTCTCCGTACCCTGGAGCCTGGAGGACAAACAAGGATAGGACAAAAATAAAACACAAGAGGACAAAATAAACAAACAAAAAAACATCCTCATACCATTCTCTGCAGCTGACTGGTCTGTAGCCTCCCTCTCTCTCCGAGATTGGTCTTCCATACGATGTCAAGCTTGCCTATCACCGTCACACCCTTGATGACGCCGGCCTTCTCCGCGTACTCCGGTTTCGGCTTCAGGCAGTACAGGTACTGCCGCGTGTCCATGGGCTGCAGGTAGGACATCTTCCCAAACGTGGACTCTCTGGAAGGGAAAAGGTTACGGATGAGAGCGACTCCGGTGAGACTTTTTCTTTTCTCCAAATTGGGATCACACTCACCCGTCGTCTCCGGACGCGACCGTGTTGAGCTTAGTGACGTTGTACATCATGGAGGGCTCCAGAGAGACCTTCTCCATGAACATGGGTGAGGTGGTGATGTTCTGAATCTGAGCCTCCAGGAAAACTTCATCTGTCTGCGGTGGAGAAGCCGGGAGTCAGACTAATATTCGGCGCTCACGTTTAAGTAACGTTCATGTAATCTCCGAGGCGAACTGAGCAACACATCGACTTTAAAACGAGGTATTAAGACGGGTTAGGTTGTGCTACTGTCTTAAAGGATAGGTCTGCATTTTTTCCAAGTGTCTCTTAGTCGCATACTTGCTCGTTGCTGTAATGTTTTCTCTGTCCACACTGGCCATGAAAAGACACTTCAGTGTAAGAAATATGGGGGCGAAATTCACAGCCGTCTAACGTTTAACCGAAGCTAATTTAAAGCTTCAGCAGAGTCAGACAAAACAAGTCTTCCAAAGTTAGTTTTTTTAGTTTTGAAATTCACTCTTCCCTCCACGGCAGACCAGCAGGAAAACAGCCCAGGGAAACAAAAAGAGGAGGGGAGAGAAATTTGCACTAAAAAGACGATAACTTTGGAAAACACCCACCGACTCAGACGGCTCCTATTAGTTTCAGCTGAACACGGAACTGTGGTTTTCGTCCTCCAGTATGAAGATGAGGAATCATCACAACCAGATGTCTGAATGAACACGAGGAACGTCTCGAGAAAACGGGACCATATCCTTTAAGCTACTCTTTAAGTGACATTAAACATAAAGTTTGCTCAGTATACCTTTGAGGACATCGTTAGTACAGGTGATGAGCAGCAGAGGATATACAGTAGGGGCTGCACAGCGACAATCGACAAACTAGTCGTGTGTTTTGAAAGAAAAGGATTCTTGTGGGTTTATTTTTTATATAACTAGTTGATGCTTTTGGAAAAGCACCTTCAGTGCAACCTCTACTATACGGTAAAACACAACGAGAGAGAGAGAGAGAGAAGCAGAGATTAGTTCATGCCTGCGATTCAAAACACGAGAACTGACCATGAACCGTTCTGAATGAGGTTAATGTTAAAAATCACAGAGCTCAGCATCTCTCATCCATGCGAAGCCATTCCAACCAAATACCTGAAACCTGTTTTTAATCACGCACAATCAAAATATTTATGTTTCATTAACGATTAACGATCACTGACGATGAGATCTGCTGCGTCACATGTTTAATCTTCAACCCGAGGATACAGAAGTCATCATTCACGTCTGCAACTTTAAATCCCAGATGATGATGATGATCAAACAATCAATCGATCAACCCACCCCACCACAATTTGACACCACAAGCTTCAATCATAAAGTCCAAGCTCTGTGTAGGATGAGTTTGCAAAAGAAAGCATGAGCGTCCCAAAAAAAAAAGGGGCAAAAAAACCAAAGAATGGAAAGTTCACGTTTACACGCGTTTAAATAAATGTGTGCAGGTGTTTTAATGATTCGTCACGTCGCTTTCCATTCTTTCCAGTTTTGCACCTTTTCCGTTGGCCGCCGGGAAAAAAGACAAAAAGTCGGCTGCACCAAAAACAAAAAAACAAAAAAAGGTTAAAGAGAAGCTAAAGTTCAGCGATGAGAACAGAAGAAACAATTACCACAGAACTGAGGTCACTCTAAATGGAGAAAATAAAATACAAGACACAATAAACAAATGGAGTTACATGCCAGAGACGATGACAATGAATATTTGCATACCACTAATATATATATAAAGAAATAAAATAACAGCTACTGGTATGAACATGAGGAAAAAAAGGGAAAAGCTTGACGTCTCCGTGAGGAAAACTCTCGATCTCCAGCTTTTTTGCTTTGTTTGTTTTGTTTCTGGAGGTACGAGGGTTTTCCAGGAGACTCGTCTTAAACTAACTGCCCCCATTAAGCTTCTGAAAAAAGGTTCCTATGAACTATGAAATGAAATATGATATGAAGCATGTGACATAAGCTACGGTAAGAACTCGCATGTCAGGCGATGCAGTTCTTCTATTTGCAGAATGATAAGACTTACCTCTGCGTTGTAGAACTTGGTCTTCACGTCCAGCGGCTTCAGGACCTGATTGAGGATAGATTGCAAACTGAACGCTGACGTCTTCTCGCACTCCATTTGACAGAACAAAACAGTTTTCTACTCTGACTAAGGAAACGAAGGAGTACAGATCTTACTGGGGAGAGAATGAGGTTACGTTTAGTTCACTGACACCAAATCCATAGCTTGGATGGTAATTGCATTCGCTCTGTTGTGGGCCTGTGACATTTCTCACGTCTCCTCCAAGCTAGAGCTCGACTGCTGTCGTCTAGTGAGAGCGCTCGGGATACAACTCACCTGGAATTTGAAGAACTTCCGAAAATAGAGCTTCTCCCCGTACTGAGTGGTGTAACTGACGGCACAAACTAAGCTGGGAAATTAAAGGAAAGGGGAAATAAATATATATATATATTTCTGTAAAGATGTTTTGTGTATGCAGTGTAAGAAAAGCTCTCACATGTGAGTTCCGATTTCTTTGACTTCGTGGTGGATGACGTCGTCGATGCAACACTCAGGTTTGAGTTCTCCTACTGCGGAGTTGGACGCCGAGAGGTTGAGCCTCTGCGAGCTGGTCTGTAGGTCAGCCTGTCCGGGATCACATGACACGGGTAAGACACTTAAATGTTAGGAGTGTAATAAGCGTCGGTATTTATTTATTTTTTTTATATACCTTGACTAGAATATCCTTCACGACTTGGTTGCTGTCGTTGTGCACGCTTATGTAACTGGAGAAGGTCTCGCCCAGGAAAATATTTCTGCGTCAGGAAAAGAGTCAAATCGTTAAAGTGTGAAGTTCACGTTAAGTGTTTGACACTTAACGACGGCGAATTACCCGAAGTTCTGTGGTAACGTAAGCATCTCCCCGAGCATTAAGATCTCCGCTCCTTTGATGGTGGACGGGTCGTCCCTCATTAGCTGACCAAACAAATCTCCTATAAAAAAAAGGCAGAAACATACGAAAATGATGAGTCAAGCATCGGTTTATGAACATCCACTGACAGCAGGAGACTTGTTAATAATCTCTGAGCCTGCCTGTATCTAATTATTTTAATTATGGACTAATCTGTTGATCATTTCCACAATTAATCGATTAGCTGTTGCCATGAAATGATAGAAAACGATGAAAAATTATCCTCGAGTGTCTTGTTTTGTCCACAATTTAAATATATTTCAGTTTCCTGTCACATTTGAGAGAATGAAATTGAAGAATTTGGACTTTTTAAATCAAAATTGATGCTTAATCTTATAGTATTAATCGACAGCTGTAGTACAAACATGCATGTTATTACTATAATAAAAACAGTTTTACACAGCAGGATGATTTCTCAAACTGTGGAAATAGAGTCACACCTGTCTTTATTTTAAACAATGCTGCTTGCATCGTGTTTTCATGTACAGGCTGCTGAACTCTGACCTCTGACCCGAAGCACGTTTCGTCTTTCGCTTCAGGACGCTCTGATGTTGCGTCTAAGATTAAACTTGAATCTGTTGTGTGGATGTCGAAGCGTCGGAGCATTGTGTGAAGTGAAGGGAGGATCAGAGAGAAAGCAGCTTTGAAGATCACGTTTCAAAGCTCCGTCTGAAGCAGGAGGCTTTTCACGGAGCGGGTTCAGATTTCCGTCCCTCCCGTCCGACAAGCTGACCACAAAAATCTCACGCTTTGACCGACTCACTCGCTGACATCACTTAGACTTCTCTAACCTTTCAGCGTTAACGACTACGGCGAGATTAATGTGGAAGACGGCGAAAAGTGTTTTTATGCTTTTTTCACAAAGTCAACAGACACGACTTTGTGCTCTTTAGAATAAACCCTCACTTTGTTGCGACTCTTGTATAAATAGCAAAGTTACCCAGAAGTGTCAGTGTGATTTATTGCTTATAAGGAGCTCCGTTACCAAAACAGGGAATACATTTCTCTGCGCTGTACAGTGACAGAGAGGAAAACAAACACTGAAACACTCAGCAGGATCTCCGTCTAAATCTATAATACAGATTTATTAGAAATCATTATCGCAGACGCAGACTAGAAGCATTTTCTTGGTTTATTTCCTGCGCTCTCCGTCAACCACTTTGGGGGGGTTGTGGCTCGTGACATTTAGAGATTTTTGTTATTATTCCTTCGAATATTTATTTGAACAAAAATATGGAAGCGCTGTCTCTTAGATCCTGATGCAACCTCGCAGAAAGGAGCAAAGAAAAGCAGAAGCAATGATGCCAAAAGTGGAAGCGAGACGTCGCTCTTTGTTGCCGACGTTATGATGAAACAGCGATGTAAACTTCTCATGTACAGAGTTGTAATCTGTGTTCTGAAGCAACCCGACTGTCGGTTTCTCAATCACGATCGTGGACTGGATTCACAGAGGTTTTGTCGTCGTGGCTCAGAGAGATTCAGGGTTTGACCCGGGCCCGGCAGGTTTCGCAAGCTCTCCCCGTGTCTTCTTGGGTTTCCAACAGGTGCTCCAGTTTCTTGTCACAGTCCCAAAACGTGACAAGACCTTTTCGCCAGCTGTTTGATGATTGCACGTACTGTAACACCGTCTGGTCTTTACTGGTTTCATCCTGCGTTTTGGATTTGATCGGCCTGCGGCAGAATAATTGACTTAATTTGATTCTCTGACATTATCAAGACGCTCGCTCTGCTGCTGACATGACAGCAGAGAGATACTGAAGTAACAACCCAGACGAGTGGAGAAGTCGACAGATCCACAGCGATATGATCTTAAATTAAAAACAATGAAACTTTTAGATTTCATTCAGCTCCATGCTTACCCGGCAGATCTCGATCTTCACACGTCACCGGCAAGTTTGTGAAGAGGGTCGGCTTCGTTAATCGCATCACTGCAAAACAAAGTGACATTGGTTATCGATCGGACATGTAAGGTCAGTTACTGAGGCGTTAAAGTGAGCTTGTTCGCTTCACTGAGGACATCCTGGTGCCGATAACTTCAGAGCATGCAGGTTTCTATTCCAGCTTAATCTATTGTGCGTTATAAATAAATAACCTTTGATGCGTTACAATAAATCAGGGCTGTGCAATGTGATGATATACAGGCATATCTATTGTTTCATGTTTCACGTGTCACACTCTTTGTTTATCACGTGGACGTCGCTTTATGTTCCAAACAGTCACAGTTTGATCAGGTTTAGGCACAAAAGCTTCATGGTTTAAGTTTTTAAAAAGTAGGTAAGGAAGGAAGTTATCTCAGGGGGTGTGTCTGTGGATCCTTGTTGAAATTTAAAAGCAGCACAAACAAACAAACAAACAAAGACGGAGGAGGAGAGTGAACGTGACACTAAAACAGGAGAAGACTCCGACGACCAGCCGAGACGAAACACGGAGCTACTTGTGGTGCAAAGACCACTGAAGATTTTTAACCACCTACACAAGAATCACGTCAAACAGCATGAAGAGAGTGAACGGAGGAGAGCCACACAAGTTGTTATATATATGTGTGTATATAACAACTTGTGTGTGTATATATATATATATATATATATATATATATATATATATATATATATATATATATATATATATATATACAGTTTATTGGCTGAACCTGACACATCATCTGTCAGTGACTGTGAGCTCTGCACGGTGACAGACACAGACATAGATGATATGATATGATATATTGTTTTATTATAATAAATATATATAATTATAATAAAAACAATAATAAACCAGCAGCAGCCTCAGTTTCAGGAGCTAAATGTGGAAGCTAAGTGAGCTAACAACACAAACAGCAGCTGACCTGAGTTCAGTTTGAGCTTTAAGGTCCAACAACAGACAGAAATGTCACATTTAAACGCCGCAGCTGTCACTGAGTGTGTTAATTATGTTTAATTATATTTAATTAAATGTAAAAGTCTTAGCTCAGCCAGCGTTAGCGCTGTTAGCAGCGTCTGTTTCTGACCTTTAAACCGACGTCAGCTGTCTCTGTCTGTGTCTGCGTGTTGTTGTGAACGATGGTGAATGTTAAAAATACCTTTCAAAGCCAGCAGGTGTTCCTGTTTCGTCTGAGTCACGTCCATGTTTTTATTTTACACCACAAACTGACGTTAGCTGCGATGCTAGCTGCTTAACTTTGACCTCACAGGAAGCGGATTTCCGCTCTGAAGGTGGAGACACTGCCCCCTCCTCCCCCAGCGGCCAGAGTGGGTACTACAACAACAACAACTCCAATCCAGTTGCCTGCATCTCCTCTTTGTCCTCCTGTCTGGCAGTTTAAAACTCAGCATCCTTCTACCTTTATATTCACTATCTCTCCTCTGAACCATCTCAGTCTGCCCTCTCCAAATCCTCTAACATGTGCTGTCCCTCTGATGTAACTCATTCCTGATCCTATCCATCTTGGTCACTCCCAAAGAAAACCTCAGCATCTTAATCTCTGCTACCTCCAGCTCTGCCTCCTGTCTCTGTGGTCTCACCTTTCCTTTCATTCGAGCTGAAACTCTTCTATCACACATCACACCTGACCACACTTTACGCCTGCACATGCTTCTTCACCTCTTTTCCACACTGTTGAGCCTAAATACTTAAAATCTTTCACCTTCTTTATCTCTTCTCCCTGTAACCTCACTTACTGCAATTTATTTATTTATTTTTTGTCTTAACTTCAGCTTTATTTATTTATACATAGCACCTTTCATACAGAGCTGTAGCCCACAGTGCTTCACAGAGCAGAGTAAAAACAGAAATAGACAAAAGCTAACAGCTCTTAAGGCATCAGAGCAGTTGCATGAAAAACTAAAGATTAAAAGAAAAGTAAAAAGCATAAAACTACAACAACAACAAAGATTTTCTTTCTTTTTTTTGTTCTAACTTCAACTTTATTTATTTATGTAGCACCTTTCATACAGAGCTGTAGCCCAAAGTGCTTCACAGACAACAACAACAAAGAATTTTTATTTCTTGTCTTAGTTTTATTCTTTTTTTTTTGCAGTTGTTGCACATTATTTAACTGTAAATTTGATCTATCTATCTATCTATCTATCTATCTATCTATCTATCTATCTATCTATCTATCTATCTATCTATCTATCTATCTATCTATCTATCTATCTATCTATCTATCTATCTATCTATCTATCTATCTATCTGTGCATACTGTACATTATTTATGTACATTACTATGTGTACATACTGGTGCACCACACTGACCTCCGGTGGTCTGGGCCTGTAACACATCACTCTGCATTTTCAGTTCATTAGTTTAATAACAAAAGTGACTTATAAGATTAAAAATAGAAACAAAATCACCTCACCTGTGGCCAGGAACAGCAAAGATCATTTACTGGAGGGAACATGATGGAGAAGAAGACGAGGCACGACCCAAACTGATACATTTATTGCTTGAAACACCTTCCTGTGCTGTGATTGAAAACAATCTAACTGCTGTAGGTTTGTATCTCTTCATGTCTATTTATTTATGTTTAATTTAGCAGCCTCTTACATTGTTTTAATCTCTATAAAGAAACATATATAAGCGTTTAGCCTTAGAGATGATGTCACTGAACTGAAACAGCCTCATTTAAAATGGACTCATTAAACATTTTAACAAATGATCAGTCAGATATAAAGAATCAAATCTATAAACAAACAGTGGAATCAAATGCAGTTTTCTGGGCTCTCCTTGCTGCAGTGTTCTCACTGAGCAGACGCTGTAATTAAAACAACATCTAGATTATTATTTCACCCGCAGAGTTAAACACTGACACAGAAAGAACCAATTATGAAAACATGAAGTGCAATTAATACGAATGAATAAAACAATATGTTTTAATCCAGTTGTTTAAAAAAATACTGAGCGGCAGGAGGCAGAAATCTGTGCTGGCCCTGAGGGTCAACACGCAGCAACGTTTCCAAAAAAAGACAACAATAATTCATAAAACACATCATTCAGTGAGTGCAACAGCCTTTAAGAAAACACAACAACATTTCCCAAGACAGTCAGTGATGTATGTTCATACTCACATAAACACTTTCATCGGTTTCCGGACGCTGCCAGCTGTTTCTGGACAGGATGCCAAAGACAACAAACCCAAAGGCCACAGCGAGGAGGCCGAGGAAGTTTGCAAACTTTGCTTCCACAGGCAGTGAGCTGTAAGCTTCACCGCTGCTTCCACTGCTACAGAAACATGGAGAAATGAAGCTTAAAAGTGAAATCTCCTGCATGTTTCATACTGAACAACTCCTGCATTATGCTTTGGTTAATGTGTGTGTAAGATTGTGCCTGATTTTCCTGTTGAAATAAAGAAGATGCTGTGATAGTTGAGCATGTACAGAGTAAGAAACAGTTTCTCACTGATGCAGGAGGATCAAGATGGCTTTTCCACACCGGAGAGCAAGGAAACAAGAAGCCAGCATGACCTCAACGCCTCACAGGAAATATTCATAGAGTACTGTGGAGAAATCTGTTACCCGTACCTGGAATGTAAACAGTACTACCGTACAGATGCCCACCCGGCTGTGCAGAGAAGTCAAACACAGCAAACAGACCCAGGATGGACAGAAGCAGAGCCGAGCTTCATGCACCAGCTTCCAGATGTGCTTCTTCTGCTTCCAGGTGATCACTGCAGCACAAAGCTGAGAAATAAACCATGTGCTGTCCTGAGCTTTTCCTTTAAATTGCTTAATAATCATTTCAGATCGGTGTTGTAACTTTGGGATCAAATCGAGAAAAAGTCAGACTGACATTTCACATTCAAATCATCCAGTTGATTCACTCATCCAGTAAAAAAAAATGTAATGAGTTCAGCGTCTGCATAGATTCACTGAAGTTTTCTGGGTATTATGCAGAGCTGATTAAAATAATCGCACAATCCGCTTCCCTGAATGACAAAAACCTCCAGGCTCAGTCAGCCGCAGTGAAAAAATCATCTCAGCTCAGACGCCTTTGAGAAACGATGTTACACTTCCAAACACCAGCCAGATCAATTTCTGCAGCTCCGAATTGTTTTAGTACAAAATGTTTGCGCGCTGTATTGACACACCTTCGTATCTAAGCATAAAATGCATTGAAATGTGGCTGTTTTTATGAGTTTTAGGAGGTTTTGTTAAGTTCATGGACAGATAATAATAAAAAAAAAATGAATTTTAGTACAATCCCATTGCAAGATGACTTTGGATGAGATTATCTGGACTGTTTTCACAGGCTGAGGGTCTGATTTTTTGATTTAATTTACTGCTGTCAGTAACTCACCGTTGCCATACAGAACCAGCAGTCCAGACACCATCAGGACGGGATGCCAGATGAACTGCAGAGCTGAACCCTCCCTGGAGGATCCACCTCTCCACTGTGAGGTCACAAACCGCAGACAGAGCAAACACAGGCACAGCACGTAGGTGAGGCAGAACATACCTGAGTCTGGGATGGAGGGAGCGTAACGTATCATAAATATATGTCATAAATAAAACATGGTGAGTTATTGTCATGCTCTCTCCTCTTTATTAAAAAAAAAGAACATAATAAGAATGTATGGGTATTTCTAATAAAGTTTATTTAAATGTCTATACTCAGTATTTCAAAATAAAAGATCCTTTACGAAAGTAAAAGTAATAATACAACAATATAAAGCAGTAAAAGTCTGACTTAAATAAACATATAGACATATTCTAATACTAATAATAATATAATTACAGCATACTTATTAGCAAAGCCTATTTTATAGTGTTGCACAGAGGATATATCAGTAGATTATCATTACTGATGGACTGTGGCTGTATTAGGACCCTAATTTAACCCTTTATTTACTTAAAGAGTGAAAAATATGTTAGTGGGGTTAGAGTATTACAGTCTGTGTGTCGCTGCACAAGATTTATGAAAAATGAGAGCTGATTTCAAATGAAAATGACGGGTCAGGACTTCTGCAAAATTAAAAAATACAATATTTAGCTATGAATCGTAGTAGAAGTAGAAATAGAAAGATTTAAGAAACTCAAAATTCAGTTTGTGTGTGAATATACACACAGTTACATTTCACTCCTTCTTTATAGATGCACAAAAAAACCTTTGAAGCCGTTAAACATTCTTCATTTTGAGATTAATCTTTTAAAAACAAACTGTCCAGTTCTGATTTGTACTCACCAGAAGATGAGTAGACCTGAAGATGGTCCCAGCAAACTTCCATATTAAACACACATTCATTAGTTTTTAGATTATCTCCTGCTGTCATGGTAACATCCATCAGAAATTGTTTCTCTGGTTAAACAAGTCTGATGGTTTTACTGGGATGGGGCCTGTTTTGTTCAGAGGGTCATGACAAATGCATTTCCCAGCTCGGCGTGAGTACTGGTGCAATAAAACGATCACGAAACAATAACAGAACTTTGATTTTCTGTGTTTTTTTCATTACAAAACAACCTGACTGTGCTCTGTCAATATGAGAAATCAGGTGACGTGAGGTGAGACACAACAACATCTGTTCAATCAGATAAGATTATTCTGAATCCTGCTGTCACGTGTGGTTTCCTTTCAGCTCGACACAGATTCACAGATGAAGTGAGCGTGCATTTTTGTGTCTGAGGTGTTTGTGTGGGTGTTTTGCTCCTTTGCACCGTGTCATCTCATTTAACACAGACCTCCACTGCTCAGCTGTTCAGACCTGAGCTCTGGACTGAAGCAGATGATCACACAGTGGGGACGGTCACGACTACAAAACAATCTTATTTCACTTTGTAATGACAAATATAAAGACAGGAGGGCCGTGAGACTGAGCAGTACTTTTATTGGACACATCAGGACGTCATCATTTGAAGAATATTAAGGTGTCGTTTGAGTGAAAAAAAAGGTAATTCATATCTGCTTGTGACAGCAACACAATGCAATGCAATCACTGCCCGGGTGCGTGCAGAGAATGATGATTACACAGATCTACACGTCATAGAGCAGCACGGAGAACGGAGCGCTCATCTTCATGTTGTGCATGATTTGCTTGGAGCAAATCTCTTGGTCGTCTTCATCCTCCACGAACACGGACACGAAGTGCTCGGCCACGTAGGGGATCTGTTTATTCTGAGAGGCCAGCACGCGCTCGCTCTTGGTATCTTTCTTGAAGATGAACTTTTTATCTCCGGGGAGCGTAGGCAAATTCTTCCAGCTCTTATCGTCCCCGCCGGCCTGCAAGGCGATGAAGGCGTCCAGCTCCAGAGCCTTTTCTGTGACGAACACTCTCACGTTCCTTTTGCTGTTGTTGGTCATCTGGCACGAAGCGTTGAGGTTTCCCATGTTTGGTTTTTGGTCTGGTGAGGACTGCAAGGCTTAGAGCTGTAATTCAATATCAATGGATTAAAATGTTTTATATGCTAAAAAAAACACATTTGTCTACATGTGACTTTCTAATCCTTTATCTCATCCACATTTCTTATTCTCTCTCTCTAATCATCTTTCTTTATTGCACACCAGCCTTTCAGCACAGACAAACGTGACAAAGAAAACCTTTGAATTTTATGATTTTACAGCCAGGACTGTGACAGACCTGCAGTGAAGTGGGGTAATCAATGCCAAGTTAGTGTTTTACATAAGTACATAACACCATCCATGCCACCACCATACACCCGAGGGACTTAAACTGTACATATGATAGGAAATATAAAAGCTACTGGCTATAATAACGTCACATTTTATATATTTATTGTTATTAAATCTGGTTTTAGTTAGTTTGAGGCGTTCACAGTGCAAACTTCAAGAAATGAAAGAAAGAAATTACAACTTTTACAAAAAAAAAAAAAGACACACATGCTCTAATCTGTATTTAACACATGTTAGTCAAACAAGTTTGGACTTTTCTAAATGTCAAATCTGACAGAAATCTCAAAGGCGGAATGAGTTCTTACCTGCTGCTGCTGCAACGACGGCAAAGTGACAATGATGAGCTGTCGCTGTCCTCCTGACCCGAGCGGTGTGTGTGCAAAGTTAGATCATATGCAAAACTCTTTAACAACAGGGCAGCGATGGAGTGTGTGTATGAGCTAACACGTAGTCCAGCATCAACACACATCTGTGAACTCGACTGTGAAGAGATATTAATAAGAGAAATACTCAACTTTTATAGAAGTTGGAGTATTAATCGGTTTGAAAGTGTAACGCCTGATCCAGATGTTTCTGTATTTACAGTAATCTGTCCTGATGGAGCCGAGGCAGCAGCAAAGCTCAAAGTAAAAGTAAAAAAGTAAAAGGACGAAGCTCAAATTATTCGATAAATCACAAATAACAGATATCTTAATTTTAAAAAAGCTTGTAAATGGCTCCAAACTGATCTGAAATCATCAGATCGATGTTGAGTTTGACTGATTTTCCTCCTGAAACACCAAAAAAACAAAAAACAAATACTTGGACAGATGGACAAAATGGAAAAGACATTTATTGGAAATAAGAAGCTGGACTGGTCGTCCTCGTCCTCATTGCTCCACCAAACATGAAAATACATGGACATTTATGGGCAGATAGCTCCTGTCCACAACATAGAATGTTTAGTGTCTGGATTTAACAGCAGCACCTGGCAAAGATGCTGTTATACTGTGCCGTTGGCTCATTTATACCATGTCAGTCTTGCTACATAACTCAACATCATGTTAGAAAGCGTCCTCCTTGTTGTAACTGCACCTCGTTAGATAGAGCAGAGCCTTTTTTTGCATATTCAAAGTGGACATCCAGTAAAGATTAGAGTGGCACAGTCGAGTTTTTGCTGCCCTCCAGCTCATTCTCAGCACAATGAGGCCGTGGCTGCTGCTGCTGCTCTTGGTGTCCTTGCTTGTCTCTGACCTGAGTCCCCTCGGAGACGAGGACCGGGTCATGGAAAACTACAGCTTTAGGAGTTTATGCAGAAAACTGCTTCTCAATGGACGGATGGCTCAGCATCACTGCATGTGTATCCAGAATAAGTGTGTGTGTGTTGCCGTGCAGCTCAGACTGAGGACCTCCCCTTCTCACAGGGTGTATGACGATCATGGATGCAGTTTGTTTCATCAGAAATTCACAGGAGTAATCCATCGGGAACATTTTCCAGCACTGGTATGTTCATTTTAATCAGCTACTTCATACACAGTAACAACAAAATGCCACTCACCCTATGTTGCATGAGCTCTTCCATAATCTTCCATGAGCTCATATCAGTCAACACATTATCTCATGCATGTTTTGCTGCGCCCTGCCGTGTGCGCGCATTATCAGCATCACAGGTGGGAACTGACACATTTTTTCGGCAAAGGCGTTCCACGAAATCACACTCAGAGCATGAAGCCGATCACTTCAGGGTTTATTTTCATACTGATTTTACACAGTTGTTAATTAGAACCATCTGACGCGCCGGCGTGTTTTTCCACCTGTTCGGAATATTTATAGGAAAGCTGAGAGATTAATCTCCGGGGTTAATGTTTTTGACTCCAAAGCATTTCAAGCTTTAAAGGCAGAACCCATTCGAATACCACCAAGAAGATGAAACGTATCAAGATAAAGTTACTGAACTGCAACAGATGTGAAAAATTTCAATAACTCCCCTTTGGGGGATTTCTGTCTCTTTGCTTACTATTAAATATACCCAGAAATCAATGAGCGCTGCCTGGTAAACAGATGAATCTACCGCTGAGGTCGAAAATGTAAATCAAAGCATAATCCTGCATAACTTTAAGCCTTCATATAATGTGAACAGGTGAGTTGTATATAAATTCACCCTCAGTACAGTTGTCATGAACGGGGAAATTAGCTATAGAGACCAAAACTGTTTTTTGTACCAGGCTGTAAACATGTTTATTTCTGCTGTGAAACATGGGGACTTATGGAGACTGACTCACTTCTGGAGCCAGCCTCAAGTGGACGTTTGAGGAACTGCAGTTTTTTTTTTGGGCATCACAGCGTACGGAGGCTTAGCCCACTGTAACACAATATCACACGCTAATGTTGAGCAGGTTTACAGCTGCCACCATGTTAGTTTGGATGTTTTGCAGATATTTTTAAGGTTTTGATCTTAAGAAGAGGGGGGAAAAAAAGAATAACTGAATCAAATTTCATGGCAATCCATCTGACAATTTCAGTCTGGGCCGAAGTGGTAAACAGACCAGCTGATGCCGATGTTACTAGAGCTCTGTAGCCAGCGTGGCTAAAGATTTTCACATGAATCAAGCTGTTTTATTTGAAATGCTTGTTATTTTTTTGTTTTGTTTGCGAGGCTCCAACATTTATCCATTTGTAACTAATTCTATCTTCCTTTCCAGGGAAAAACCGTTCCAGCATTTCTGTTGAAGTCGGATACTCCACGAGCTCTGCGTGTCATTAGTGAAATCACATCGATTAAAGCTGGTCGTGAAACCAGTCGTATTCCCATGGATGCAATAAAAGATCTCCCTGGTTCCGGGTCTGCATGGATACTCCATCATCACACAGCTGACTCAGGCCGCAATTTTCAAGCTTTCCTGCTGAAGAAATCCAAGAGCTGGGTCCCTGCCACCGCCGTTCAACTGCAGAAAACGCTGACAAAGCCATGCTGCGCCGCTGCTACAAGTGTGATTCTTTCATGCTCTCTTAAAAAGGGTGAAATAAGACCGAAAAAGAAAATACCCAAACAACAGATGGCAGCGCCACAAATAAGACAAAAAGGGAGCACACGGAGAGCGATGGACATAAAAGTCCTGGAGGAGCTTGGTGATTCACGGCCTCCAAAAGCTTTAGTCAGACAACAGAACATCCTCCAAGCTGCTGCTCTGCACTCTGGCAGTTCTCCAGTGGAAAGCTCAGATATATCACAATTAAAGATTCACATAAACGCAGGCAGAATTATGAAGAGAAACGAACACTTGAACCCGGATAAAGAGTCCTCGTTTCAAAGAAAGACTCCTTTAAAAGCGGCATCCAGTCCGTTTGCTGACGATGATGGATTCTACGTTACGAGGCTAAAACGCTTGTTGGTATCCAAAAAGAAGAAAGGATCCACAAGCAGACCGCAGTATAAGTTGAGGGCTGCTCAGGATGATAATGAAAAGGATTTCAGTGGGAAGATAATCACAAGACAAGCAGAGTTTAGGCGCCCGAAGGGAGAAAGTGATACAGAGCAATCACACACAAACACTACTGAAAGTGGAAACCAGAAAGCATCCGACATCCGGCAAGCAGGCTCTGCACATAAACCTGATACTAATGATGCTGATCACAAACAAATGTTCACCGAGGTGGGAGAAGAAGTCTTAATCACCCCAGAACCACAAAGAAAAGTTACTCTGAACACAGACACCGGGTGGAAAACGGTAAATATAAAGGAGCTGGACGACCCCCCGCCTGTGCATAAAGTTATAAAAGGAAAGCCGATCATTGAACCACGTAAATCAAAAGTCCCATTTTTTAAAATATATGCAGTAGCCAGAAGAGAGGGAATGAAAATGAAACAGGCAAAAAGTGCAGCTGAGGTGACTGCAGCGTCTGCACACACCGAGAAACAGGTCAGAGAAACAGCAGGGAAAATAGAAGAGACTAATAATACAACCTTAGTACACGCGAGCATGAATCAAACTAAACGGGAGGAAAACGTGCCATCAGAAGATTTAGTCATACCTTCAACTCCCTTATTCAAAATGATAGAAACAGAAATTGCATCAGCGGCGCTTGCAGCAGAGACAACCGCAGTAAACATGGAGATAAAAGAGACAACAACGAGGACGGAGGTCTTCAGTCAAACCGGCACACAATCTGAGACCAGGTTTATGAGACGTGAAACAGGGAATGTACAAGCCACGACTGGGGAGGCAGCGTGGGGCCTCCGGATGAGAGAAGACGTCCTGGCAGACATGAGCAAAGTTTATGGACATAAAGACAGAGATGGCACAGAGGGAGAAGGAAGAGAAAGAAAAGAGACGTTCACACATGCAAACCACAGACAAGCTGCAGACACGCTTCCAGAAGTAAGAGCTCTGCAGAAAAATCCCGATCCCATTACAGTAATGGTTTGACATTTTCGGGAATGTTCTTAATCGCTTTCTGGAAGAGAGTCGACACGAGAAAAAATTAATACTACTCTCATATCTTAGCTTAGCTTAGCACAAAGAGTTGAAACAAAGGGGAACGGTTAGCCCGGCTCTGTCCAAATGTAACAAATTAACAGGTTATATCTTGTACGTTGATTTTTTCTTGGCCAGACAGAGTCACTTCCTGGACTCTCTGCTGGCTGCCTGGGAACTGATCAGAGCCAGAAACAGTTCAGCTCATAATCCACCATAAAACATAAAACTGCTGAGCTGTACAGGTGCTGGTAGGTGGACTAATGTGTGTGGACAGAGCCAGGCTAGCTGTCTCTCTATGGTGGCCCTGAAGTGCAAAACACAACAGCAAATTCAAAAACACAATAGCAAATCATATAACACAACAGCTAATCAACTAACACAACAGCAAATCATATAACACAACAGCAAATCGAATAACACAATAGCAAATTCAAAACGGAAAGGGTAGGTACCCTCAGGCGAATCGTACACGCTGCTTTTAAAGAATATTTTGATGCATGTTATATCCATGTCGTGCATCATCAGCGCTCATATTTTGAAAACATGTAAGCCATGTCTTTCCAGTTCAATCAGCGACGATTCATGTCACCGGAGGGTACCTACCCTTTCCGTTTTGAATTTGCTAATGTGTTTTCGATTTGCTGTTGTGTTATTTAATGTGCTGTTTTGTTAGTTGAATTGCTGTTGTGTTTTTGGATTTGCTGTTGTGTTTTTGGATTTGCTGTTGTGTTTTTGGATTTGCTGTTGTGTTTTTGGATTTGCTGTTGTGTTTTTGGATTTGCTGTTGTGTTTTTGGATTTGCTGTTGTGTTTTTCGATTTGCTGTTGTGTTTTTGGATTTGCTGTTGTGTTTTTCAGTCTTTGTGCTAAGCTACGCTAATTGACTCCGGGCCTAAGTCTTATATCTAACTATTCTTCTAACTGTATAAGCCTTAAAGCAGTCAAACTTCTGCTTTGAGGTCGTTAAAGTGGGAAAGTTGAAGTTTACGTACACGGAAATGTGTCAGATGAAACTTATATAAAGAGCTACAATCAGAAAACATGGAAAATGTAACTGGACTTTCCCCTGCCCAATTAATTATTCATATCTGAGAGTGAAAATGGTGCGTCGCATACTAACGACCCACTGAATTATTTAGGGATCAGAATAATGCATTGTGGGATGAATGTGCTAATTAAAGCTCTCCTGTTTCCGCAGATGACAGACGACAACGCGTCGCTCTGCAGAGGTTTGATACATCGCACTGAAGCTGGGTGGAAACACTGCCTGGAGAGATTCGCAGGAGTTTCCTCAGGAGAACCCACGAAGGATGCATTCAAGGACGCCGGAGACCAGGAACACGCAACCGACCCTTTGAACGATGACGAGTATGAGCATTTCTATTATTTTGATGGAGTGCTGAAGAGAGTTCAAAATAATTTCCACCCCTACGACAAGAGGCAAAGACGGCGAGAAAGGAGCCGAGAAGACTCGGAGAACAGAGGAGACGCTGGTGGAATTCTCCACGGTTACATCCAACAGCTTGTTTTAAAGAATAAAGACAGTCACTCCAAATAATCAGAACCTTCATGAACCAGAACCTGCAAAAGTTAAGCACTAACAAAGCTGGCCACTAAATTAAAGGTGACTGAAGAGTTGACTCTGCCATGGAAGGGCTCACGGTCTCCTTTGTACCCTCATGTTGACATGTGTGGACTTCACTCATGTGCTTTTGGATGCATTATGTCCGCGCCTCTTAACTGAGCTACACTTTTTATACTGTGCGTGTAGCGATAATGTCGATTGAAGCAGCTTAGAACACAACTTCTACCTCTGAATGAAGCTTTTTCATGGCCTTCTTGGTCTTATTAATTTGTTTATGCACTCAGCTGTCTGCAATAACACTGGGGAACAATTTTTATGCTGATTTGAAACTAAATCTAAAATTGCATATGTGCTGGCTTTTCTCTTATCCTTGTAACCATGGGCATACCGTTGTAAGTGCTGTTTGGTTTGATGCTGTTTTTGTAGTTTTCAGAGCTTGTAACTTTTCCATCTTAGTGTTTTATATTTCCTTTGTTCCAGCTTCTTCTCGTCGTAAACACCTAAACAACCCTGACTCCTTTTGCTGTATTTGTGCTAGTTTCACCATTCCAAGTCAAAGGAAAGCAAACATCAGTGCATTTGTCCAACAAGCATATTTTGCATATTTTAAAGTAAAACTCTGTGATCAAGACAACAAGCCATGGGAGCACCCTCACAAAGTGTGCAAGCAGTGTGTGGAGAGTTTACGGATGTGGACCAAAGGAACACGTGAAAAGTTGGCATTTGGTATCCCCGTGGTTTGTCAAGAGCAAAAATTTCATTGCACAGACTGTTAAGTTCAGTATTTTTCTTATTTTTTAAGAAAACCGGGATCCTATAGTTCAAAAACTTGACGTGATGGAGAAAAACTGAGATCAGTTTTGGATTTTGCACCCAAAAATTAGTTAAAAACAGCCGTCAGACCTAACTCAGCAAAAACTGTGTTCCCCAGTGTGACATGTAAGAAATCACTACTTGATATATGGAGATATGTGTGTATTTGTGTTTTGCATTGATCTCCTACGACTGTACATACACTGATTTTGTGTTAATCCAAAAATAAAACTCAGTATCTTGCAGACTGTTAGTCTGTTTTGTTCCACAAACCACACATGCTGACATTTTAAAGTAAAAACATATTTAGTCTCAGTGATGATTTTAGACTTCAGAGACAGCGTCTGCTCTCTAAAATATGCAGAGTGAATTGGATTGCAGCCCTCGTTAATATTATTTATCACATCTGTGGTTTTCCTGCTTCAGCGCATCAATGTCAGCTGTGAAAGGGTTTTTTATTAGTACATCATTTGTACAACACTATCCCAGAAATGATTTTTATGTACTGCTAATTAGAAACACAGACACAGACTCACACCAGGAAATAAAAGTTTTTTTTTAGCGGTTACACTCTGTTAAAGCTGCAGCGCTCGGGCTTACCGGCACACCCGAAAAACGAGCAGAGCCATCGTTAATGTTATTAGTTACACTTGTGCTTCTCCTATTGTGACAAGTCAAAATGTCTGGCAGGGGAAACAGCCTATTACCGGGTGATAAATGAGCTGGTGGGGCCCACTGTTGGTTTGTCAGAGCAAAGTCTGACAAATAAAGAAGAGTCAGAAATAGAGAATAAAAAAAGTTTTAGTGAAGGACTGTCTCCGTTTGGTCTTCAGGACTGCATCTCTCTCTCACAGGGTGAATAAACAGTTAAATTCACTTATTTGTAGCAGACTGAAGTGTAAAAGTATCCGATAAAACACCAAAATATATCCATGTAGTTAAAAAGGTGCCATCCTTACAGGTTGGAGCTGTCTCTCAGCCACAGTCATATTACTTATTCATTTAATGGAACAGGATGATCCGTGTAATCCCAACTAATCTGAGGATTTACACCATTTGTGATCTTCTCCTCTGAGTGTTTAAAAAGTAAATCCATTTTAGGATATGACGGATATTTAACAAGCTCGACACCAAACTAGATTTGATCTGAACCTTGGAAATATGCGTCTAATTAATCAATCAGACAAACGTGAAGACGTCACAGTGATTCCAGGCGGTCATCTGTACAAAACATTTATTTCAAATTGACATTAAAACAGCTTTTGACACATTTGCATAATTTATATCTGAAATCCATGACAAGCAAACAATAACTAAGGGGGAAATGGCTTAACGGCAACGCTGACAGAACTTTTTTTTTTTTATTTTAATTCATTTTTTGTTTTCACATGAGTAAAAAGGGAGTTAATTGAACAGCTTAGGACTTGTAATGAAATATGCAAAAAGTAAAAAACAGAAATCTTCTTTCACATGAACTGAAGCCTTTTCCACTGCTAATGGAATTTCAAAATAAAACAGTCTAAGAAAATGAACGTGTTAAAGACAGAAAGGAGAGCGGTGAGTGAAAAACAAAGAAAGAGAGAGAGAGGGTCCCTAGAAATTGACGCAGGCTGTATTTTCATTGTCTGTCAATAGATGGCAGTGCCAGCACTGTAGCATCGCTCTTCAGCAATAATATAAAACTCTGTAACTCTTTGTCTGTACACAGGAGACTGCAGGAACACGGGCAAACTCGACTTTTACATGTCACGACCTCGACAGCGACCCCTGTGCGGGCTGCTGTCTCTGTTCAATAACTTCATGCCTCACTATATTGTGAACAGAGCTGCATATATACACATACATATACACTTTGTGAGGCGTCTGTGCTCTCTGGACTTTTTATATTTATGTACACGGGACAGATTTCGGGAAATAAACTTGAGCTTCTATTTAAATCCAGAAAATGTTTTTCCTTCATCTCGTCTGATAAAAACAATCCGTACCTGCAGCCCCACGTCGCCGCCGACCGACTAAGTCGCTCTCGAAGCGGCCGGACTCATCAGGTCAGTCCTTCTTAAAGACTGATGTCACCTCGGCTTCAACAATGTGCTGAACGTTTGTCTCGGGGTGGACGCTCGCGCTGTGGAGAGACGTTGACAGTGTGGACCAGAGTGCTACACTAAAACACAAGCAAAAAAAAAACTAAAAGTGCAGCGAGCAGGAGGAGAGATCGACTGAACGCTGCTAAAAGTTTCAACCACACCTTAAAAAAAAGAAAAAGAAAATAGGATGTCAGTCATTTTTTTTCTTCGCCCTGTAGCTAAACATCATCACAGATACAGCGCGTTTGTGTTTCCAGGGTTGCTTATTTTTTGTTGGCAATGATATAAATAATGAAAGTTAATTACTATCCATTAGAATAAATATGACAATAAATAAAAAAAAAAAGACCTTGGAGTCGTCCACTTTACATGATGGAAACGTTTGTCTACGTTAACAGAAACAGTTTGAAACTCCTTCTACGATGTCGCGCTCGTGCATGTGTGTGTGTGTGCGTTAACACTGAACATGGACAGACTGCAAACGTTGCTCTGATGTGGCTTGATTAACATTTCTGAATCATTATCGACATAATGAAAACATTAAGAAAAACCTAAATGAACTCAGACCAAGAGGTAAAGTTTAGGATTAGTAAGTCGGAACAAATGGACGAGATTTTAACAACAAATATAGCATGGTTGTAGTTTTTTTTTGTTTTTGTTTTTTTGTTTTTTAAAATCCTACATGTGCCAGAGGTCAGTGCAACAAAGAGGCACGGTATTAGTGACACAGCTAATGCCACTCCTACAAACCAGTGTATATCCTTGTCTCCAGGTAGTGTATTTCGATCTGGGTCGAGCACCAGAGAAGTGACACGCCTCGAGACTTCTAAGCTTTCAGTATTTTTGGATGCATGTCGCTTCATTAAGAGCCCAAAAACATGCGGACGCAGTCATCTCTGCACGCGGGGGGTTGGGGGGGTTTGGCGCCTTCGTGTTATTTTGCTCTTTCGTGATCGTCTTCGGTGGCGGTTTGAGCACAAAACTTCATTTTCGTTAGTACGGCATCCGACGTCCTCAAAGCTCTGATCGATAACGGCTCGGCCTTCCCCCCGTTTTGTGTTTTGCTTATTTAAAACTACTGGCTTTTGAATACGCGGCTGGTCAGCCACAAAGAGGTAAGCCTGTTCGCGACGACACGATGTCCACTGGTAGTGTCTGTGTGCTTTTTTTTTTTAGTTGTCTTGCATTAAGTACTTTGTGTTCACTTCATTTGCGGTCTTCGGCGTTCAGGGCGTGTCCGCGTGCTTGTAGTAGCCTCGCTGCAGGGCCGCGGAGGCGATGCTCTCGGCGGAGCGCCGCTGGTCCATGCTCAGCAACGCCTCCAGCAGGTCGTTGATGTCGGCTTTTAGTCCCTGCCTCTGCATCCAGTTCTTCAGAAGTTCATACACTTTGTCGCCAGGGGGGCCGTTCTCCGCGATCCGGATGTGGTTGTCGCTGACGCCGATCATTCTGAAGAACTTGTTGTGGATCCGCACGTCCAGGTACTCGTCGAAGAGGTCGAAGCTTTTCTTTAGGGATTTTTCTGACCCTGAAAAACAGAAACAGAATGTTTAGATTGTGAGGCACAAAGCGGCACACTGTCAGCGGCTCACCCACAAACTCTGAATAAAATACGCATCTTATGATTTGACCCGTCTGTTGCTGACACTAACTCAGAGCCATTAAAACTTGGACACATTCTCCTTCAGGGGATGCAAGCATGAGAAATTTAATAAAGTCTAATAAAATCAAACGGACCTGTTAAGCCATGTCCACTTTAATTTAGCATGAGAAACAAACAACAGCATGGTCCGGGCCCCTGAAGGCTCAGACACGGCCTGACTGTCATGAGATTATTAATCTATCGAGCAGCTAATGCGAGATCTTGACGAGATAGCGTTTATTTGACTGTGGACGGACGTGAACTGCGATAAGCGCTTATACATTCTGATGCCTTTAAGGACAGATGAAGAGGCGTCACAGATTATCGTGATGAAATGAGTCGCTCCCCGCAGCAGGAATCTCACCTTGTAGTGGCAGCAGTCGATGTCGCAGAGGATCCTCCTGCAACATCAAGAAAATACAAACGTAAGTTTGACTTGAAAATGAAATCTCAGAATTAAACTCCATCGTCCGGCGTTTCCTCACCGTGTATGCAGGTGTCAGTCTGAAGGCGGTGGGGCTCTGGCGTGGGGTGTTGCCAGAGGAGGCGGCCGTGGGAAGGGCCGACAGGCTAGTTTGAGACGAACTGGTAGTGTTGGGCAAACTGTCTCCAAGTCCTCGGTCCTCGTCCTCCAGGGGAGGGGAGGCCTTGGTCATCCCGGGCTGGGTCTCCTGCAGCAGGGGCCGCGACTCCGGGCGGGTCTCCTCCCCCTCCAGACCAGCGTTCTGATTATTCTGTCTCTCCTCGGCCGTGGCTCCGCTCTCGTCCTGACCAGAGGAAACAGTGGAGGATGAAGCTGACATATCACTAACACACACACTCATTATAAAAAAGGCAGAGTGCATGAAAGAAGTCAAACTAAAACTTACAATAGGAATCTTCACGATTTCACTGGAGTCACATGGGCTCTTTGAACCTTTAAAATCAAAATAAACCGTGTTAGGACTTAAACACCTTAAATGAGCGAGAGCACTGCGACGGCAGAGCACGCGACGTCAACTCACATGGGATTTCACAGGAACGCTGCTTGAACACGAACCACCACAAAGCCAGGGCGAGGACGATGATGAGGAAGATGAAGAGCAGGGAGATGCAAATAGGAGCAACTGGAAACAAAACAAACAAACAAAATGGATCAGTGAAAAAAGTTCAGATGAAAGAGGCTCGAACGTGGAGCGGGAAACATTGAGGTGAAGTTACCGAGGTCTGGGGGTGAAGTCGGGGTCGGCGTAGGAAGGGCCGGGGAGGGTTTGGTAGGGGACGGGTCCCGTTTGCGACACTCCGTGTTGGAAAAGGGGGTGCACTTCTTCACCTCCTCCTCTCCCGCTTTACACCTGGAACGTTGGAGAAAACGTTTTAGTAAAAAACACAGAACCTGGACTCCAGGAGCCGGACTCCAGGAGCCCTGCTGATTTTCACTCTGGACTGCGAGATAAAGGAAACGAAGTGGCTGTTTAAGATGGAAATCCAGGATCGCAGCAGCTCCTGAAGAGTCAGCACATTTTCCTAAGGATTGCATTCCTATCGAACGAGTCAGCATCTGAGGATTTACGTCCAATGCGGGGAGCCGTGCGCCCCGTGCAGCGAGGCAGAGGGCGTGGAGGTGTGTGTGGGGAACGGATGGCGAGTCCTTGACTTAATCATAACCATTGTTTAAGTTGTCTAACCCTAATTATACCTTCACCATAGTTTATTTGCTCTAACCTGAACCGTGCCGTGCCACGTGCAGACACTGGAGAAAGCAGAGTTTTCTGAATCACCCGATATCACCGCTCTCGAGTGGCGATAAGAGTAGAGCTGAAAACTATTTCAGGAAGGAAGCAGATGACACTCACTTGGCACAGCGCTTGCAGACTTCACAGGCCTGATCTGGGACACAGAAGGTCCCCGGTCTGCACTGGCACCTGGTGTCTGTAGTCGTGGTGCAGGATGCAGTTTCGATCTCATCTGTGGACAGAAAATTAAAACAAATTCAACGGCAAGTTACCGAATCAAACACGCAGACAGCGAAACGAGGCAAAAATACAAATGACTGATCAGCTGTGACCTGTGAGGCGACGGAGTTTGTGATCTAACTTTGTGGAGCGTGTTCGGTTTTCAGTCGACTCCTAATAAACCCGTTACCACCGGCATGCGTGAAAAGAGAGAACACGGTGCACTCCTCGGCTAATTTGTAGGCCGGCAGCGGATTATATGGTAACGTTCTGCAGAAAAAGGAGAAGTTAGGTAATTGGGTTTCCAATTTAGTCTTCCTCTGGATAACGAGGGATGGAGAATCTGGCACGGCTCGTTTATTAAGAGACAGCAGGCCTTTAAGATACGATCAAAACGAATACCAAAACGGCATTCCACCTTGTCAGGGCGACCCGTTCACACAAATCTGATGTTCGAGCTTGCTAATTAAGGAGACAGTGCGGTGTTCGGTTGGTCTGCTTGTTAAACTCGAGCGCGCTCTTACCTCTTCGCCTTTTTCTACAACTTTATTCAGACAATTGAGCTTCTAGGAGTTTTAAAGTGGTTTTTCAGATCAGCTAATGTCTGACCGACACTTTGTGACTTTTTATGACCCAGATGAGTAAAATTCTGCAGCGGATACAAAGTCCACAATCTGTTCGCAAACACTTTTGAGGCGTGTGAAGCGGAGCTGAGAAAACTGATTTGGTTGGATTATTAAAACTGAATTCACTGAGCCGAGCCGGCTGAAAGCCTCGAGGTTAAGAGACAGAGTTAAGTCTCTTCTCTCAGTCTTTGCTCTCCACACTGAATTCTTTGTGTCCGCCCCGGTCGCAAATTATCAGTCACTATCAACGTAATGATCATAATGACCTGATCGCTGTTGGGTTAATGGGCTCGGAGATATCACAGCTGCGACTTATGCTGCGTTCACGTGACGCGAGCGGCTAAATATAGAGCGACTCGGCGGCTCATGGATCGTACAGATATGGATTGGACGTCTTGTTTTGTTCATGAATGTGCTTAATGGTGGTTTTATTTATTGTAAGTAAGTAAAAAGACAAAAAACGTCCCAACTGACAACTTTGAAAAGAAAAATGAAGTTGCATAAGACGCACAAGAAGCGTATCTGTTTATGTAACTGGTTTACAGTGTGTGTGTTTTTGGCACGTATTATGAATTGTTGTGAAGTCCTTGTCCTTTCCTCCGGTCAGTGTCCGCACTCCCTGTATACACAAACACTCCCACAGGGACCAGTACTGAGTTTACCAGAGTTGACCGAGACTTATGCCAAGTTCTTGGGACAATGGGTTTGATTGTTGTTATATCAATAATTTATAATAATCTAGCAAAAAATTTGAAAAAAGTTATTTCCTTTAGGGGATGAAGACAGGCGTAAACACTTTTATTTATTGGCTGACACTCATCTTGATAACTTCAAAATAAAGACAAATAAGGTCATAATTTGCACAGAGTTAAACAGCGCTGATGTTCTGTTCTTGACGATGTCCAGAGACAGAATCTGTTTGTTTAATTAGTTTTTGTTAAACACGGCGTTAACAACACGACACTCTCCGCTTCTGAGAATGTAAAACTTGTCACGTCGGACACAGATTGTGTCGTTACATCATCGTGTTCGGCGCTCGCTGGAACACATGCGGGACGGAGCAACAGGAGATTTAAATAGGACGTGAGTCACGGTAAACCCAAACCTCCATTTAAAAAAAACACAAAAACACATTGAGAAGTGGCAACAAGTCAGTACTCAGTCAGCCAGCTGGTGTTTTGATGAATACACGTTATTTTTTATTAAATTGGCGGGTGCTTCGTGTACGTGTGTGTGTGTCTTTCTGTGAACTTCCTGCCTAATCGAAGTCATTTACGCAGCTGACCTAATCCGAATCAAACCTTGGACTAACATCACTTTCACAGTTCAAACACCGTCCGCATCATTCGTTGTTTTTAAAAGAGAGACAACACGTGAACCCGTGGCTTAAGTTTCCTGAAAGCAAAGCTCTATCTGGCACCATAAAAGATTCATTCAATCCCCTGTCAATAGAAAGATATTTCCCAACAGGAGCTTCTTTGGCGGGTTCATTGTAAGTGCAACTGGAGCAGAGCGAGGGCGACTTTTTTAAAAATTTAATTCACGTTTCCTTTGGCCGCGTTCCGTTAATCGTGACACACAAAGCTCTGCCTTTAAAAAAAAAAAAAAAAAAAAACGGCGATGAATGAGCACAAAACACATCCTATGTAACAGTAGTCTCTTTTCTGTAGCTGCACTCTTTCACCGGACACAAAGAACGCCCAGTGTGGGAGACAATGAGACACAGACACACCCAGTTCAGCCAGGTAGGACAGACACACAAGCAAATCTCCCGAGACAGGTAACATGCTCACATTCAGCCCACGAAACAAAACAACAAAGACACGCCCTACTACTCCGTGTAACATCATAAGATCACATTTTCATGAGTGGGCCTGAAAGGCGGGGGCACAGACAAAAAGGTATTAACTTTCCCAAACAATATATCTTTGACTGACCGGATTACAGAAGACTCGACTTTGGAATTAAAGGGCAATCCAGTTAGGTGTTACTCCTTTTCTTTTCTCTTTTTTAAAGAGCCCGGGCCTTCAGTGTTCACGTTAGACAAAGACGTTTTAAACCTGGCGTGACGCACTTACCGTAGTTTATGTCATGTAGACCATGAGCACACGTTTACAGGGAACACAATACACTACAATGCACACGTCCTCTATGGTCGCCCATGTTTGTCTTTCACATCGGTGTGTAAACAAGCACTGGACTGATTCATTACTCGATTATATAGAGAATCGTGAAAGCGTTTCACTGCTTCCTACGTGGAAAGCATAAATAGTTTGAGGATTTCTTTGTCTCGTGGTGACTCACTGAGTCTCTTTGGGTTTTGGACTGTTGAGCAGACGATCTAAGATTTCTCAAAATATAAACTTGGGCTCTGGGAAACTTCTTATGAATCAAACAACTAATGGAAAATACATGTTATCTGCGGCTTCGTTAAGGTTAAATCGGTCTCACTTGCAGTGATTGACCTCATTATAAAGTTATTTATTCAAATCTTTGTACATTTTAGATTAAAAAAGCTAAAAAAGAAAAAACACAAGACCAAAGTAATAAGAACCAAACTATTATATAAGTGTTTTTTTGTTTTGTTCTGGCTCTAGTTGTTTTTCTCTTTTTGTTTGAGTGACTCACTCTATTGTCTTGTCATCACGGTGACTCGGTTGGTTTGAATTATCATCCATTCTTCCCACAGACTCAAAAGTACGATGTTATGAAAGCACATGACAAGGTGCAGACAGACGGTCTAGTTACCTGAGCGGCAGTGTGTGCAGGGCAGACAGCGGTTCATCCCGTTGGAGTGCTCCGTGTACGTCTGCCCGTGCTCGCAGGGCAGACAGGTTCCCGGTTCTTGGTCTCTCTCGCATTCCTTCTGCACAAAGGTTCCTGCGGATAAAACAAACAAACACGCGGTAAATCAAACAAAGCGAGACAAGCGAGGAAATATACACGAAATACGAGGCGATTCAAGTTCTGCGAATCTTGACGTCAGCTTGATGAGCTTCCTGTTGAAGTAGGATGTCGGGACAGGACATGCCACAGTGAGGAATCACACTGTGACAGCTAAACTGTAAACCAGCGGGATATCGGCAAAGGAGAGAAAAGCAGTTTGATTTAAAAATGTGCAGAGGGATGGAATTTTTTCTGTTTTACACGAGATTGAAATGTTTCCAGGAAGTTAAAGTCTGCATTTCAAGGGGACTAGGAGGAGGACAGGAACTACACAGTGATTTCAGCTCCTCCACTAGAATTTTTATTCACGCATGCCATGAATAAAACCGCTTGATTCTCAGGAGTTTTCAGGATTCTTCGAAGATTCAAACAACACGGCAAAGAATGCGAAGAATGAAACGGAGGGCGACGACATCGCTGGTCGAGTATTCAGCGAATAGTATTTGGTACTGTGGTTGGTTCGGTTTGTTTGAGCTCCAGTTACTTGTGGGTTAAACTAATGTTCAACATGCATCCAAGCAAAAAAGTATCTGCCCGTTTAAATAAAAGCTTGTACTGGCAAAAAGCAGGAAAAAATTCATACTATTAAAGTGGTCACAGTGGCTTTTAGGGATGTGGTAACAACTAACCAACGGGCAAGAAAGCAAAAAAACATTTTAATCTATGAATTATCTGTCTCCCATAAACAAATGTATAAATTTGTCTTTGTGCAACACGGTAAAAATCACATATACTCTGATGATGGAGAGTGTGTTTTAGAAATAACGTATTAGTATTAGATAATTATCTAGTTATGAATGCAAAACCAGAGTCAATCAAATAAAAGTTCCTCAAGTTCTTGAATTCAGAAATTAAATAATTCAATCATCCAGCAGCAGCAGCAGGCACTAATTGCATCTTGGCTAAAAAAAAAAAGTTACTAACTAAATTCTTTACATAATAAATGAAAAGCGAAGGTACGTGTAATTGCTTCAGACTTAAAAATAACCTCATCTTCTTCATCCACTCTGTGCTTCGCTCTGATCTGCTGAGACGGAGCGGTTTGCCTTCTGCTAATGACCCATCATGCATTCTTTCCAGACCAGGCAGGGAATATTTGAGAAAGTCATTTGGGACACGGTTCAGGTTATGGGTTTGACATTTGACTTTTTTTTTGTTTTTTCACACAAAATGCCAGTCGGATGATGCCTCGAGCTCGCTCTGAGGGACCTCGATTAGTTTATAGGATATTCATGTAGTTGCAGCAGGCGTGTGTTCCTCCTGTGTTTGGTTACCGTGATTTTTCTTTTCTTACCGGCCTGGCAGTTGAGGCAGCAGAGTCCCATGTAGAAGTACTGCTCGTTCTCCACACAGGTTCGGGCCTGTCGCAAGGTTTGGTTTTTGTATTCATCGCTGGACCACTGCGACGCTGGGACGTCCACTGCGTGACAAACCAGCCCGATGAAGAGCGCCGCCACCGACACCTGAATCATCGAGGTTGGAGGGAGGGAGGCAGATGTGCAGGGGGAGAGAAAAGAACAAAAGCTTTGCGTTATTTCTTCTGTGTGTGTGTGTGTGTGTGTGTGTGTGTGTGTGTGTGTGTGTGTGTGTGTGTGTGTGTGTGCGCACGCGGTATACAGACCAAACTCAACCCACTCAAACTCATTAGACGGAGGGACAGTAAAGAGGAGAGTCTATCTTCATAGGAAACCTTGTGTGAGCAATCTAAGACTTAATTTGAACCATCTGATCTGAACATCTGCCGTGGGAAAGCAATTAAAGGAGCCATCCAGCTGGTCAGAACCGGGGGCAAAACAACCCTGTGTGTGCAGGACGCAGAGCTGTACGCCGACTACACGCAGCGCAACAGGCGAGCAAACTTAATTACCGCGTGCTCTGGTTTTTCTTGTAAAAAAAAAGGTTTCAAAAGCAGAGACTCTATTTCCTCTGCTGTGGGTGTAACAGAGTGGCTCTGATAAGGTATCTCAGCTAACACCAGCACGGTGCCCATATCAAATGTGATTCCAGAAATCCATTCATGTGCGAGATAATAACAGGCTTGTATAGGTGGGGTACCGAGAAGAATACAGCCGAACACTTTAGTGTGGCCCCCAGGCGCTGGTGTTTATTCACACGCTTTTCACCATGTCAATGTGAGAAGGCCCCATTCATTGGCAAACAACACACTTTAGTGCCTCTACTTCAAATGACCCACATTCTTAAACCCCGGCTCTTTGAATGCCACGACATGTGACACCGCCATGAAGCGCCTCAAACGCAACGCGACACCTCCTGGGTAAATGAGAGGCCTAGATTTGGGAGGTTTTGTCTCTCCTGTGCAACCCCCACCCGTCCGCCCATCCTACTCCACCCCTCCACCTCTGCCAGACCAGGAGAGAGAGAGAAAGGAACAGGTTAGGGTAGAGAGGGCCAGGTTTGGAGAAGGAGGAGGGGTTTGATGCAAAGTGAGGAAACTGTAGACAGCGAGTTAAAGGATGGGATGTTCTGCAGGGAATAGGTTGTTTAAAAAATAAAAGAGACAGTGTGGGAGAATGAGGGGAAGAAAGGCCGAGATAGACAGAGGTAAAAGAAAAAAGGGGGACAGGCTGGAGCAGAGACTGACTCCTGACGCTAGACTCGGCTCTCTGGAGGGCCGCCATGCCTTGTTGTTCAAAAGAACTTTCCTCTCCCCTCACTCTCTCCCTCTCTCTCTCTCTCGCTCTCTGCCTTTTCCCTTCTTCCTTTCCCCTCTGCTCACGTCAGACTTTCCAAAGACGCTGAGAGGCAGACGTGGAGGGGCAGACGGCCGGCAGAGCAGTCACAATCACACCATTTAGATCTATCCAAACATTCTGCGGAGGGAAGGAGGGAGGTGGAGAAGGGGGGACAGAAGAGAGAAGGAAAAGGGGAGGGAGATAAAATGAGAGAGAGAGAGAGGGAGAGGGGGGACTAACAGCTTGCATGACACAGGTTGAGTCTTTTAGACTTGAATACACTATGTGTATGACTGCAGGGTGGAGGGGGGGGGCGTAGAGAGACAAGGATTTGGGGATAGAGTAAGTAGAAAGGCCGTGTGAAAAGGCGAGAGAGAAAAATCCGTGTATAAGCACATGTGCACGACCAAACAGTGGAAAGAAAAGATGAAGGGGAGGGAGGAAAAAAAAAGAAAAGAAGAAGACAACTGGGAAAGAATGAGCTGCACTAAATGTAATCCTACACTTCGAAAAATGCTCGAGTAGAATGTGAAATTGGACGAATGCAGATCCAGAAAGTTTATTTATCCAGGCATAAGCACCTAATAAATCACACGCTGCTGAGCAAAGGAGTTAGAAACTCAGGTGTCTCTTCTTTTAGGCTGTGAAGATGCATACATGGCATACGGGTGACATCATTTCCAGTCTTTGTTCATCTCAGGGCTCCGTGATTGAAAAACACTCCCAGGTGCAGCCGGCCTCGATGGCAAACCTGTCGCTCGGGAGACGACGGTCGATGCCGTACACGGAAGAGCCGATCACGTTCAATAACGAGAAGTAGAGCTGCTTCTGTTCATTATTCATTTACTTAATGCTCGATTAAATCGCTTGGTTTGTAACAGAAATGTTCAGCACAATTTCTCTGAGCCCGGTTTTGTTTTTCCAGTCCAAAACCTCAAAGATATTCAAATTACAGTCAAAGTAGCTGCAAACAGGTGAAGTCAACTGTTTCCTGTCGAACAGCTCATCAGCTCTAACGATAGCGATAACTGTTTTTTCACGAGAGCAGAGTCACTAATGTTTAAGCACTTCTCCATGTGGGCTTAAAAAATGATCTCTCAGCTTTTATTTCGTTAAATAAACGCAGTTGGCTAACTTCAGTTTTTACCTCAAACACAGGCAAAACTATCATCGCCACAGACATGTGTGTCCACACTGATGTCCTAAGGCGGCTAAACTATATAGGCATAAATGTAGCGTATACATAAACACCAGGGGCAGCCACAATGTGGCTTAGTTTTACCTCTATAACCGAGCGAGGAGGAAGGCCGGAGTGACCGTAACCTCAGTGCAGAAAGCCCTCCAAACCCACAATCCCTGGAAACTCTCCAACGCCCGGCTGAAGTGCTTCAGTCCACTTCACAGTCTTCTCTATCCGTCTGTACAACGAGTGGGCTCGGCCGGCCGATTATTCGGACCAAAACAGTGTCCTATTGTCACGCTCCCAGCCTGTATGTATGGTTCGTTAGTGCTACGCTTGTGTGGATGCAAGTTAAACTAATAAAAAGTCAGAATAAAATAATGAGGGAGCCTCTGTTTGTGTGACAACAGTAGCTCCCCTCCGCTTCCTCTAAACACCCTGGGTTCTTCCAAATTGCCTTGGCACAAACGCTACACATGCCATGTACACTGAGAATGCATTTGTGGCTAAATGACAGGACGTCCTTTCAGTTGACCTGGCTTATCAATGGGCCATTTAGAGGGCTGTGATCACTCCTTATGCCTGAGGGAGTTACAGTGAGCTCTATTATTAAAAAACACACAACACGACACACACTAGCTAAGCCGAGGGAGATTCTTCATTTCATATTGGACAGATGATTTCAATCATAGCCAACTGATAAGGAAAGACACGATGCACCTCATTATACTCCTGTATCCGGATTAGGACAGGAGTCTCCATATCATGCTTTTCTTATTAGCCAGTCCTTTTTCTTTAATCAATTGTGGGACATTAGTGATGTAGTACATGCACATCTCGGACAACACGAGAGCGGAAGAGAGAAGTTTGGTGGATGTTAGATTGTAGGGTTACATGAATTGTTTCGGTCATTAGCAGTTATCAAATAACAATAAAAACTTCTGTTTTTTAAAGCAACTCAATGTGTTATCTGCGTTGCTCCCAAACTTACATAGGTGGAGTTTCACCCACATTCTCCAACTAAACAAAATACTCACTTAAACTTGCACTTTGACTCGTAAACTTTGTCTTTATAGCTGACACTTTGGCGCCTGATCTTACTGTAAATGTGCAACGCTGAAGCGAGGTGGCTCCCTCCTTAGAAACTTCCATCATCAGCTCCGGAAAAGCCAGTTTAATTCTTACAATTTTAATTTTTTACAATTGAGAAAGTGATTTTCTAAATTTATGATGAGAAAGTGCTGTTTTGACGCTTTCATTCGTGACTTTTCTCAACGTACTCATGCGATCTATAGCAAACCAACTAAACAGTGACTTTGTAGTTGATGTAATTCATCCAATCCATGCTACGTTGAGGAATTCAGCTCGCCTGATATCAAAGAGAAGTCGTCACACTCCGGTCTGTGTCGACACTGTGTGGTAGGGGGGTTTTAAAAAAGGTCTGGCCCCTTGGCAAGAATTTAGGCATTTTACCCTGATGATATCTGAGGAGTCAAATCACATGGCGTGCTGGTTTTAAAATGCGTCAGAAATGTTTCATAAATCTAAAACGTTCACCTCGAGTTCAAATGTCAACACCATGCGTCTTTCCCGACCTTACCACGGTTTCATCTTAATATCGCAATCATTGCCTCACACAACCACAAAAAAAGAGTCGAGTCGAGCCCACAACCCCCCCGTCACCCCGTGGGAGGTGACGGTTTCGCTGTACAGTACCAGCTGTCGCTGTTTAAAAAGTTTGGATGATGTCAGAGTTTAAACATACCGTCTCTTTGTTCATTAAAAAGCACAAAGTCGGCGTGCTGCGCACCATTATGCGACAGTAACTGATAAACAGTGCTATCTAATCTTGCCCAGTTGTCTAATTATCTTGTCTGATTGAAGCATAAATTAATAATTTATGGCGTTATGTAGTGTTCAGATGTAGGGCTACAACTAAACACTGTTTTGATTACTAACAATCAATCAATCAATCTTTCAGATTACTTGATTATTTTGTTACAACATCCAAAAATGTTTTTAGAAAAGGCCTTTCAGGAGCCTTCAAATGTTGTTTTACGCCACCAAAAGTCAAAACCCTTCATGTATTTTTTGCTATATGACGATAAGACAAGCTCTCACATTTAGGCGACAATCTGACTAATAATCATTTAATCCACTAATCAATAGATTGCCTAATCCTTTGTTCTCTTGCAGTTGACTATCTGGACTCTTCAAGGCCAACCTTAAACATGGAAATGGAAACTCACCGTTACTAAACAGATAACTGCTCGATTGTCTTGTCCAATTGTGACTAACGGTCTAATTGTCTTGTCGAGGTTGAATAAATAAGTCCTAATTTACGACGTTACGTAACTCTTTGACCTAAAATAACACACATGTGATGAAGTGGATTTGACCATGAGGTAAACAGCAAAACATCAAACAGAAAAGAAGCACCGTCCTGCAACAAACATCTATTATAATGTCGATGTCCAACCTCGACACTGGTTTTTAACCTAACACACCCTAACTTATTATTAAAGACTAGACAATGAGTACACTTTGTCCTATATTAAACTTTAATTTAATATGATCTCTGTTTTCACTGATTGTTTGGGTAATCTTTACTGAAACAGCCGGGTATTGTACAATTAAAATCCCTCGAGGCTGACCTTGACAGGACAGTGAACGCTCTCTGCCTTGCAGATAAAGCCTGGAATTCCCTGGAGACGGTGGGTGACCATGCACGACTTTCCATGAGTGATAAATTTGCGCTGACATTGTGAAACAGACGATGAAGGAGTACAACCCAGCTTATGTCAAGAGAAAAAGAGGTCTGACCCTGTAAATAAATCCAGAGTTCAGCCGGGCTTGGATAGATTTGTCATTATAAATCTAAACGGTAGAAAATGAAGAGAACGACTCCCGTGTCAGTTTGAAGCGGTTACACAAGAAGGCGCTCAGTGCAAAGAAGAAAAAAAAGAAGCCACAACGTCGGGGCCACAGAACCGGCGCACACACATTGAAGATGACACACATGCGCACACACACAATAGAGTACACAAGTGCGCGTACAGTGTATGTGTGGGAGCGTGTGAAAAGCGGCTGCCCCCTCCTCTCAGGGAGCACAGGAAGCTCGAGACAATACAGAGGCTTCATGCAGGGTTCAGCTCCAAACTGTTCCCTCCACAGCAGCCGGCCTCCGAGCAGGCCCAGCACCCGATTAGACCCACAACATATCCGCTGGGCTGGATATTTATAACTCAGGGAAGCTGCAGCTCCGCGACACGAATTCTTGAGTTTCCTCAGGAGGTATGCCTCGCTGATTGGACTACGGTGTCACGAGCAGGTTAGGTGACATTCACCTTCGCACCGCAGAAAAAACACAGAAAGCGTCAGAGTCAGCGATGACGATTTGTGAATTTCCTGAGAATCAATGCACGACCGCGAGCTGCTACGACGACAACCTGACGTTGACAATGACCACATGAGAACGTTCTTGTTTTGATGACTGAAAGAGAGAGAGCGTAAAAGTTCGAAGGGTTCAGCGTTGTAAGCAGGTGCAGCGTGACACACATTTTCCATTTTGTTTGTGTTGTGGAGGTCTCTGTGGTTTTCTAAGGGTCGGCTGTTGCACATGAACACAACCTTATTGTGAGTCATACGCCATGTTATTGGGAGGGAGGAGGGAGGGGGGTAAGCAAGGACTTTGAATTTAAACGTCAATCCACAAACTTAATTTAGATATTTGTGTGTTAGTAACTCAGCCTTTTCGAATTCTGATTTGGCTCTTGACAAGAAAAGCCGAGCGGCGACTCACAAGACAACTCCAGGGGGGGAGTAGAGAATGAAAAGGAGCAAGAAAGGATGACTAATAGATTAAAGTATGTGCAGGAATCCATCACCTCGCTCTACAGACAATCACATTAGCTCCATTAAAGCTTGTCTTTGTGTAAAAGGAAAAAAAAAAAAAAAGAAGATCCATGAAGCGCAGGCAGTTTATAGCCTCCTCTATAAACACATCACAGAAAAAATGTAGACTATGTGGCTGGTGTAGCAGAGAAACAAAGACTTAAGTGACCACCAATAGCTGGAATTTATGTCGGATTTATGTCTTTGTAAACAGAGGTCCATTTTCGGGACAAAGGTTGAGTTTGTTCGAAGACTCGACACTTCATCGAGGACAGCAGGAAGTCAGAGACACGAACCGCGTGTCACTCGTGGTTTTAGGTTGTGTAATATGTACGAGGTGCCACGATATGATCAATGAAAATCAGCAACTAATCAAAGAGCCAAAGTGTCGAATTGGGTTTTATTTAGCTATATTTGGAGATATTCATTGAGAAGTTCCAACAAATGAAACGCAGGGAAGTTCCAATCTTTTTCACCATCAGTTCAACTGCTGATTACTTACCTAGTAAAATTGTGCAAAAAGCAACAAACACCTTTTGTTCAACCGCAGATTTACTAAGTTTATGATCTCACATAACAAAGAAAAGCAGGAAATCCCCACTATGTGGACGTTGGCACGGTTTGGCATTTTTGCTTGCAAAAAGGATTTTAGACTGTGAATCCATTATTGAGATAGCTGACTATTTTTAGTCCATTGACTAATCGATGACGGAGATGCCCACCACTGCTGTTGTGACACATCACGGCATTCCAGTGCTGATTTCTTCCTCATTCATGCTTTTCTGCTCATTAAACACAGTATGGATTAAGTCCTTTTCGAATAAGGACTGACAAGGACGTTTATTTTCAATATTAATTAATCTTTCAATTATGTTTTTGATTACTCAGGCAATAATTTCGCCTATTAAACCACACACACACAAAAGTTAGGACACTGTGTAAAAGATAACTCAGAGACAAAATATAATGATTCGCGAATCCCTTTTGACCTATATTCAATTAAATATGGTACAAATATTTACTATTTCATTTAAAGTCCTAAAGATACTAAACATTTTACATCCAAACTCTTTTTTTAATCAGGGTTGTTGTTCCAAATGTTCTTTCATAAAGTCTGCATATGGTTCCTTCATTCAAAAAATATTCAGTTTACAATAATATGAAACAGAAAAGTAGCAAATCCTCACATTTGGAATAGCTGGGACCAGAGAATGTTCCGACATTTCTCAATGCTTGAAAGATGATTGAAACAATGAACACGTGATTAAAATAGTTGGAGGAGTAACTGACTTATTGTTTCAGATAGCATTTCTCCCTTAATTAAATACAGTACGGATACACTGCTTTCAAATATGTACCGCACAACAACTGTAAACAGCAGCAAAAATAGCAACCACGGGAAGAAGGTGTAAATAAATCCGTTGCTAATGTAAACCTCTAACTTGATTTGACCCATCAGGTGACTCTTGTACACACTAAGTGAGACGACAGGGTGTGTGAGCTTGTTACTCCGGTCTAAAAAATAAAAAATAAAACATAAGAATGAAGCTGCGTGAAGCTGTTTATCGAGTGACGTCTGACTCGCAATAATTCATTCTCGCTTATCTCAACGCCGGACCGTTCATGTGTGAGCTCTGACTCGCCCGTGTTGGTATGCATTACGTGAGTGGGCTCCACCTGAACAGGTGGCACTCCCTTGAGTGACTCAGCAGGTCTTTGATAAGTGGAGAGTGATTCACGCCGACAACAACAACAACAGCAGCAGCAGGTTCCAACAGAGCTGACCGAGAAGCTGGCAATAAAAAAAACGACGATGAGAACCTGTGACAGCTCCCTGGAATGAACACCTGAGTGGAATATGACAGACATGGGCTCTGACAGCCGGGTCCGGTTGCACCGCGTTGCATCACTCAGTGTCCGCTCAGTTAGGTTCACATGGTCACCATGCGGAGTAGAAATAAGCAAAAGTTAAGAAGTATTAAAAAGTCTTGAGTTGACCACTACTTGGTCCCCTGCGACACAGTTTGCCCCCCCCCCCCCACTCGTCCCAGATGTCTGTCCTGCCCTCGTCTGTGTTGTCCGCTGGGACACGCAGGGATATTTCCTGTGTGAACCAACACCCAGACAAACAGTAAGCAATCACGGATAACAATCTAGCATTTGCATGGGCATGAACATTTTCATAAGTAAACTGATGCCACTAATATCAGCATATCTGTGTACTCTTAGACAGGAAGTTTACTGGAGGGCCAGGCACGTACACTCAAGCAATTTGAAGGGGTGTGTGTGTGTGGGGGGGGGGAATTAGGGAGGGGAAATCGGGGTGGAGGAGGAGGGAGGAGGGGGGTGAAGTTTCCTCACAGTCCCTTAGCAACAGGGCCTGCTGGCGAGGCCTCGAGAATGTACTGTGGTTTACAGAAGAGATAAACATTGACTTTGCCACCCGGAGACGTAAATCTGATTTTCAAGTAATGGAAGACGGCGTGACTTTAAAACACAGATCAGACCGACGCAGAAAAAACAAAACAGCGAAAGCTCCTTTCAACAGCTACATTTATGGTAAGCGGCATCTGTGATTGTGATGTCACCATATCGCAAAGCTTGATGACTGACTAACACCGCCGGCCTCTTTATCAGGTGACAAAAGAAGAAGCCAAGCCCTTAATTTGCTCGCAAGGTGAGGTGAGGTAAACACCCTACATGGCATATTTTGCTCTTGAATTGAAAGAATAATAAAAAAAGGTGTTACAGTTCAGCGCGGAGCATTTTTAGTGTCAGGATTCGGTGGCCGCACAGTTGGAAAAAACAACAGCCGGGAAGGAATGAAAAGACGTCTCTGTGAAGGTCTGCGAGTGGAATAAACTCAAAACTGGAAAAACTGTTGAGAGACTTTAATTGACTGACTGGCAAGGTGAACTTTTCTTTCTTTGGAGGAGGAAGGAGGGGAGGTCAAACCGATTACAGCTTGTAACCAAAACTCATTTTGTCTCTGCACACAATTCAATTTGAGCGAGAGTGCATCGACTCTGTAGCTGCACTACTTTTGCACTTATTATTAATAATAATAATAGTGCCTATAAGGCTGACATCCGCTGTGACAGACCAGGAGCCATCAAATGTCTGAACAATATGACCACATGATGTCCAACACAGATGGTGGTTGTAATGTAGAGAGAGGAGGAGGAAGGAGGCAGAGTGAATGATACAGCACATGTACAGAGCAGAGGAGTCAGGGACAGGCAGCCTTGAAATGATCCTATCTGCAAATAAACATTTTAATCAACAACACAACACACACACACACACACACACACACACACACACACACACACACACACACACACACACAATGTTGCTTCCTGTGTATGGGACAATGAACGGGCTTGTTTCGTCTTCTCCAATAAGTTCACAAGGCCTTGGCCGTGATTTTTTTTTTTTTTTTTTTTTTTTTGCTCTCATGTCACGATACAGCTTCCAAAATAAAAAAAAATAAAGTTTTACTTAATTAAAAAAAAAACTTTTTAATTTAACGTGTTATTTTGCTTTAAGAAATCCAACCGTCCCGCTGCTGGAAGCGTCGCGAGCGCGTACGTTACAAGCTAAAGTAGCATTTTTTTAGCACTTTATTACAAGATAATACAGTTAATTAGAGTGCCATATATTCAAACGACTGAGTTATTATCGTGTTTTTTTTTACTTACAGAAAGTTTCCCGACCATCGGACCGAAGTTCATCTTTGGGAACTTCGAGATGAGAGGAAATCCCGGCGACTTGGACTTTCACGAACTACCACCACCGCCGCCGCCGCCGCCGCCACCAGCGTGAAAGTAAGAAAAACACACACTTCTAGTGGAAAAATTAAACAGCCACACGAGTCCAGCTTCGAAACTATCCGTCGGTTTGGTGTCTTTCATGAGTTTCCTCCTGTCACTGACAGACTTCTCGTCCTGTGAGCAGGCAGAGACGCGGACCGAGTCTGAGCAAACCGCTGGACAAGTTTTTTTTTTTTTCCTTGCCTCGGGAGTTGTGTGTGTGTGTGTGTGTGTGTGTGTGTGTATGTGTGACGTGACAAGAGTCAGGAGCCAATCACAACGCACAGCTACTTGAATATTAATTAGGGCAGCATGTCTGCAGCTTTTTAATTGTAGCTTTAATGCAAAACAAAACATCATGTTTGTTCATAATAACATATACAGAATGAAGCATGCAGCTCTGATTTGTGCAAATCAACGCAGGTATATATATAGATATATACATAAATATATATAAGTATATTAGTATATATATTGTCAAGTCTAGTATCTGTCGAACTGGCTTGTGCAATAAATAAGTGCAATTTTCTTTAAACAATCAGTCTATTCTCTGTACAGTCTCAGAAAGACTACATTTTTTATAAGGTTTTTAGATTTACATATTGCCTAGTTCACTGTTACTTGTTTTTTTTAATTTAACTGTTATTTATACATGTGTATATAGTGTTAAAATAGGATATCGTATAGGTGTATATGGTTAAAGTTTTGTTTTCTTGCTATCTAACTTACTATTTGGGAGCTGCTGTAACAAAAACAATTTCCCTGCAGGGATTAATAAAGTATTTCTAAATCTGATTCTGATTTATCTCAATTTATCAATGCTGCTAATACTGTATATAATAATAATGATAATAATAATACATTTTATTTCATAGGCGCCTTTCTCTCACCCAAGGATACCTCACAATAAATAAAAACAGACAGCAAATAACAGAAAGAAACAAAAAGAACCATAAAAGTATATCAAATTACAAGAATACAACATTAAAAACAGGTTAAAATAGGATAGTGCAATTGAATCAGTCAGATTGAAAAGGCAGTTTTGAGCACAGACTTGAATTGTGAGAGTCAGGTGAATGGAGGAGGAAGATCTCAGGGAGCGAGGGGGAGCAGCAACATATCCCATAGCATATTCATATTTATACCTGCACTATATTTATATATCCTATTCATTTGTACATACTCTGCACTTCACTGCTCTGCACTTCTGGTTAGATGCTAAACTGCATTTTCGTTGTCTACGTATTTTTGTCAGTTTGTGCAATGACAATAAAGTTGAATCCAACTTAAAGTGGGTCACCTCACACTTTGAGCTCCATTTATGAGTAACCCACTTCAACCATTACAGCCATTAACTAGTAATGTGTAGCTAACTAATGTGCAACAAGTTGAAACTCAAGTGAATGTGTAACCTCTGGCTCAAACACACACACACACACACACACACACACACACACACACACACACACACACACACACACACACACACACACACACACACACACACACAAGCACTTTGTTTTTTGAAAGTTTTACTGTTTTTTTACTCGCACTGAGGAGAGGACACACATAGTGTTTGCACTTTAGAGGTCCAGTGTGCAAAATCGAATGGCGTGGTGACTGAATACCCCTCACCTCACACTCTTGTTCTAAAGTTGGTCCTATGTAGAGCCAGTGTTTGTTTTTTCCACTACTGCTACTATAGAAACATCATCAGCTCTCTCTGTACATACCCAAAGCTCATTCTAGGGTAAATTAAACATAACAATTCTTATTTTCTGGTGATTATACACTCATGAAAACTTATAAATATTATATTCCATTTCTGTCCAGTTACACACTGGACCTTTAAGAACCCGCAGGAGGAAGCCAGCTACCATTTAATGATAACATACCGTCATTAGACTGTTTGTGTGCTAAGCTGCATCAAACAGCAAACATCCTCTCAAATGTGGTTCCTGCTGACAACATCTTATCTAAAGTGGGTCTGTAGTCTGAAGCCTGTCTGCCCAGGGACGGAAAGAGCGGAAGATATTTGGACAGACCTGCACCAGACCGTGCCGAGATCATTTAGAAAACAAACAAATAAATAAGCAAACAGGGCCGAACAGCTAGGATAAATAAATCTCAGGCCGTTTAGTCAGACAGTTTTATGACGACAGACGGAATTGAGCAATGCCTAGACACATTTAGAATAGATGCTGTCTGCCGTACGTCTCACTTCTTTAAAAACACGGCGCAGTATTATGAAACATTACAGAGATTCTTGTGACCAAAGTGAGGACAGAGGATCACAGCGAGGGTCACATTATCATAAATGGTGACTCAGTCAAGTATAGCAAAAGTGTATGAGTGTGTGAACATCTGTGTCATCTGCTCACCAGAGACGCTGGACGTGAGAGGGAAAAATACCGACCTGTCAATTCTCACACAACTATGTTGTTTACTCACAGTAAACCGACGAATGCAACCCGAGGTAATCGAACTAAAAGCTCCCGAAAGGGAAATAATGAAGTGAGTGAGTGAATGAGTGAATAACACACACACACACACACACACACACAAAGAAGAAGAAGGTGATCGAACTTTACACCCTATAATTTCATCCGGAACAAACAACACAACAACACTGCAAAACAGATGCATCCCATCCCCTCCTGCCAAAGTTAAACATGTGTTTCAATTAAAAAAAAAAACTATCTAGGAAATCTCTATCTGTATCTTCCACTTGGAGCACATCCTGTGCTCCTCCTTCTGAGGTCACAGACTACGTGCTCAAAAACAGGAAGTGTATGATTGAGTTATTTGCAGGCTTATCCTGAGCAAGTCAGTATTTATGGCCACTGGGTTGATTAGTTCACATAGTAGACTCGTGAAATAACAAAAACGCCGAATAAAATATGCAATGTGTCATTTAGAATTCCAGGGAGAATGTTTGTCTTCACCAGTAGCAAGGAGGTTACTTTCTAAATTCAGTGTGGCTCAGGAGTCATTTGCATATCCCGCCATGTGATGGTCATGTGTGTGTGTGTTTGTATATATTTGTGTACGGCTGTTTTCTTTTTTCATAGAAGTGACCTGCGAGGAAAAAAAGCAGAAAAAATAAAGGGAAGGGAAACCTTCCTGAGCGTCAGCGACTTATCTTGTGACGCCTGGTTGCTATTGTTTCACTTGCTGTTTAGGAAGGTCGAAGAAAAAATAAAAAAGACACAATGACAAGGAGCTGAAAAACTAAATGTAAGATATAAGATTTAAAAGTACAAAACAAAACAAACCACAAAACAAAAGTCCCCCGGGCTTTAATTTCTCTGCACTTTAATGATTGCATACTTCCCATAATTGCTTTTTTATTAGATTTTGTTATAAATTTAAAAGAAGTGAGATTCTGGTTGCATTCATGACAGAAAACAGGACAGGAAATTGTGTAAAAATGGATCCACATTCTTTGAACAGCAGGGACACGACAACACCAGCGGCTTTGCATCATCTTTAGTCCAGACAACCTAGCTGTCTGTAGCATTTATGCTTCTGACATCTGCCATATAGATGGATTTAAAACTATTATTATTTATAGAAAGGGCTAATATGATCGCACCCCTCTGGACGTCAGTTTCTATGGAAGCTCTCAATAATAATAACAACAACAACAATTGCAGAGTTGAAAGGTCACGGTGTGAATGTGCCGATACTGAAGTTGATGATATTGTTTATGTTTCTCTCATCTGTGTGAAATATCGGAGCATGACATGCATCTAGCACACTTCTTCCTTCTCACGCATCGACATGTGTGGCATTGTACATAACACAGTCCGACAGATAGAATCAATATTTTTCTATGGACAGCGGGTCATATGATGACTTGTATGTGAACAGGGTCACATCACTACACTCGGCTTCTGTGGAGTGTTTTTAGCTTCTTTCAGCTTGTTGTTTTGGTTTCACAGCACGCAGCTTTCAGATGCTCTGAACTTTGTGAGGCTGCGCCATGGATGTAGTATTTAGGCGAGATATCTGACGCAAAGATGGCAACTATTCAAAAATAAATGCCTCTGCCTCTTGAGTTTACTTCCTGGTGTTCCCATACGGCCCACTAAATATGCAAAGTACTGGTTTTCACTCCAGCTTTCTCTCTCCTGGCCTACAAATTTGACACTGTGGGAGAAACATGTTGTGTCTCAGTCCGGTTACTTCTATGTAGTACACTGTGTACTTCTCTGTGTAATGTGCTAATTTTGGCAGGATAGTGGCCATTGTGTGCTTACCAGAAATGACGACCACAACAATTAACCTCTTCTTTTTCCTGATTCGTCTTCAACAAACTGCAATCATAACTGCAGCGCAACATTTGACTACCAAAATAAAATAAAAAATAAAACATATGTATAACTTACATTAGTATATTGTTTAGTATATTGTGTTATAACCGTTTCAGCTCCAACAACTTCCTCTGTTGCCATTTTAGCAACGTGAAAATGTGACCATTAAGGGCGAGAAGCCTTCCACACTCAAATTTTTGACACTTACATGTGTCCAGGTGTTCACAGTACACTGCACTTTGTATGTGAGCACATTTATGGATTCAAAACAGCAAGTGTAAGTGGAGAGGTGCATGAATTGAAACACAGTGACAGATCTTTAAAGTAAGTTTTACAAAAATAAAACCTCCATGGATCCAAAAAATCATAACAGAAAGAGTCACATTCAACCTTGTTTGTGATCTGAGGTCTCCTGTCAACAGCTTTATAGACGGCTCTTTTAAATTTATTTGATGGTCTATGGAGAAAATGTTGCAATACTATGTGTGACCAGTGGAAGTAAGGTTGAGCTGCTGTGCCGTACCCAAACACAACAGAGCTATGAGCTGAATGCTAACATGTTAAAGCTTTATATGCATAATGTTCCCCATTTTCACCATCTTCACATTTGCTACATAGCAGGAGAGCAAAGTGCAACTGGAGTTGAGTTTCACAGGTATTGTTTTGCCGCACAGCGTAAAAAGATGAGACACAATTCAAGGAAATCCTTGAAAGGGGTTTTGATTTTTCAAAATACATGAAAGAATAAAGGATAGAGAACATTTGAAGACAACCTTTGTGTATCTTTAAAACAATGACCTCTTAGCACCAGTGGAAAAAAAAAAAGAAAGAAAAAAAATCAGCTCACGACAAGTTCCTTCAGTCATTTGACAAACGCCGAAGACAAATGGTGGTGTGGGAGTTCCTGGCAAAATATACTGGAAATATATTGTCAAGTGTCTTATTGTCATATTAGCTCACACTTCCTAAAACACACACACACACTCACACACAGTCGGAGGAGCTGTATGAAGGCCCTGAAGGTGTTTGCTTGTGAGTTAAAAAAAGGTTAAAAAGTAAGGGCTGATGAGAGAGAGAGGGAGCGGGAGGCGTGAGAGAAAAGCTCCTTGACTGGCTCAGTCTGGTTGAAGTCGGGTTGTATATTAACACAGGCGGATTACGATTGAGCAAGGAATGCCTCGTCTTTGTTGAAACCTTTGCGGGTGATGTCACCAGTACTTTCCCTGGCACCACCTGGGCAGGATTCACTGAAAGGAGGCCGGGGCCAGTTTAAGGCAAAGCCACCTCTAGCTGTTTGCAATGTGGCCTGATGAGTCACATGTTTTTTTTTTTTTTTTACAAAAGTCTTTTTTGACAAAAGACAGACTTCAGTCAGCAGTGCCATAAAGATTAGCTGTAAACACACTGACGGATCTGTGTGTGTGTGTGTGTGAGCCGCGTACAGGAATGTGTGTGGGTGTCAGTGTCTCTGCAGCCGTTGTATACACACTGTGTGAGTTAGGAGGGAAAGTGGCATGAATAAATACTAAAACAGATGGGCCTGAGTGAGTGGAGATGATTAAAAAACAGACACAGCGAGCTCTGTTTGCATGCCTGTGTGCGTGTGTGTGTGTGCGTGTGTGTGTGTGTGTGTGTGTGTGTGTGTGTGTGTGTGTGTGTGTGTGTGTGTGAGAGACAGTGGTGAAAGGAATCCAATATCGAGAAAAAGTGTTGGAAAAAGGCAGCGAGCGGGAATTAAAGGAGGACTCGTGGCAGAACCCGCAGTGCTGATGTTAGCTGTCTGATCCACTGAGAGACAGTTGGCAGCAGACTGTCTACCAGCCGCAAATGTACAGTAATTCAAAGCATGCGACGTGACGCCGTTCCCTGCAAGCTGGGGCTGCAGTCACCCACCCACCCACACACACACACACACACACTGAAGCAATACACCCTGTAAAAGTAACAAATGCACTGAGCTCTCTCCCATTCCACGTGATACGATTATTCACAGTTCCATGGCAAATTTGGGCTGAAGCTAATCTCATAACTAAATGGCATGATGGCGCCTTCTTGCAAAAAAAAAAAAAAAACAGATCTTCTAAACAACTGTAAGGAATTCAGCCGGCTCGCTTTGCTGCGGCCCATGTTTATAAGAACAAAAAAAAAAAACAGGGGTCAACAGATTTTAGCGTCATTATCGCCACACACTTACAAAAAAGAGGATTTATTGTTTCAATCAATTTGCGTGTTTGGCAGCTGCATAGCAAACCTTCTGTTTGCAGGATAATCACCACTGAGATGTGTTTTTCGTGCTCGCCATCTGCAACAAGTCGCCGGGTTCTGCAGTTTTGGAAAAAAATTGAGATTAATGGCGTAAAGATGGAGAAAGGAAACAAAAGAATAACAGCAAAGAGTTGGTGAAAGGAAAACAAGATTCCAACTTTTGTAGGTTAGTTCTCATGAGCTTCACATGACTTGCATTTAGCCCGTCTCCCCCCTTCCCCTCCTCCTCATCCTCCTCTCCTCACCCCCTCCTCCCTTTTCTCTCTCTGTACTGAGCGCCCTCCCTCCTTTCCTCCAGTCCTCCCCTCCCCTCCTCTCTCTCCGTGCAGCACATAGACTTCCTGTGTGTCCTGGCCTGAATGGTATGTGCATGGAGTGGGTGTCTGGGAGGCCTTTCATCCGGCATGGAAAGAAAAGAGAAGTCAAGAGAGAGAGAGAGGGAAAGAGAGAGAGAGGGGGGGGGGGGGAGTGAAAAAAAAGAAAGTGAAGAGAAGAGAGAGTCATCTTTAATCCGTTTGAGTCAGAGCAGTTGTCCAGAGGCGAGCGGGGTGGGGCGTATTAGACGGGGTGAGAGGGCTCTGGTCGTGCCAGGGATGTGTGTGTGTGTGTGTGTGTGTGTGTGTGTGTGTGTGTGTGTGTGTGTGTGTGTGTGTGTGTGTGTGTGTGTGTGTGTGTGTGTGTGTGTGTGTGTGAAGCGTCTGGAAGTGGAAGAGCGAGGCCTGCTGGGAAAGCCTGCAGCCTGCCTGTTTGCCTTCCTGGGACAGATGACATCCGGCTGGGAGACACACACAGTTTGCACGGCCGAGCAGAGATACTAAAAACTAGAGCGGGTAGAATAGATAAAAATTAACCAGAGAGAGTTTCCACGCTCTGCCGTGGGAGAGCGTAATGCACCGCAGACCATATCGAGCAACATTTGCAATGACAGAACAATGACTGAAATGGAATAGGGGGGGGGGTCTTTGCAGGGCCTGAAGCCTCGTGGGTGAGCGCTCAGCTGCACATGCCGTTGTCAGACAGGGTGTAGCTGCTGGCTGCTGCTGCCGAGTGCCAGGGCCTGACTACCAGACCCTACCCACACTGTGCGGAGAGGGGCACACATGCAAGTCTGTGAGACTGCCTCATGTCATGGAAACAACCTACACGAAGCACGAGTGCGCACATGTGCACGCACAGTGTGTCAAGACGTGCCCAGACAAGATAACCTTCAATAAGAAGAAAGCACACAGTGCCATCTGCTGTTTGGACTGGACTGGATTCATTATTAGTGTCAGTTGAAATACATAAAATGCTTTAATCCTTATACATGTTTAACTATGTCAAAAATCAAGCAGGATGGATTATTTAGATTCATATTATGTAGATAAACAGATGACACGTTGGTTTGTTCAGTTCAGATCAGTTATTAAATCTGATGCATCACACCACACAGAAAAAGTACAAGAGAGTACTAATACTCCACTACTGCTTTCAAAAGCATACTCAAGTAAAAGTATGAGTATTATCAGTTAGATGGACTTAAAGTTTCAAGAGTAAAAGTACTCTCTCTGCAGTAAAACATTCCCTGTCACTGTTTTTGGATTCATATTACTGCAGTACTCTACATATTGTTGGCTAGTTTAACCCACGGCAATGCGTCATGGTTTTCTGTCCTTTGAAAACTTCCTAAAAAAGTGAAACTTTTCGGAAAGAATCCGCCTGTTTGCAGCTTTGTGACGAGGCGTTTTCCAGCTAATCCGAAAGTTTAATAAACCTGAAGAAAAGAGGGATTATTTTCTCAAACCATCGAGGAACACTTCATCCTGCAGAAAGTTTCCACGTTTGGAGATTTGCGATTTGTGTGACATTATATTCTAAAGACTAAAATGCAAGTATAAACCTACCTACAAGTACTTGAGTAAATCTACTTAGTTACATTCCACTGCTGTACTGAGGGGCAGTGATTTCAGCAGACAGTACATGCACCACCTGCTGGTTCAGATAGAAACGCCACTTTAAGCTGTTCTGAGTGGTGCAATTTAACTTTAATTACACACAACACAGCACCGATAACACCATCATTTGAAGCAGTTTGATGCATGGATTTAATCTTATTATTCTAAAAACAGATTAACAGTGAGCTGAAATCTGCATTTTTTTTTCCTCCACAGTTCATTATCAGCTCTAAGATGTTTTACATTAAAGAGCCGGCTTTATTAAACAGCAATTTTCTACGTTATCACCCACATACGGAAGGTGAATTAATAAAACTCAAACTGAAATATATTAGCATAATGTGCATTCAGGAGTTCATTAACTTAATGAAATTCTTTGCGGTGTTAGATATATCTATAAATTAGGTGTAGGCTCATCTTGAAACGCCTAATTTAGAGACACTGCTTGACTTTTATCAAGCATCATCGTAACAACAAATAATTAGTGCTGTACCATTGTGCTTCAGGTTTTAGCCTCGACAGAAGAGCGACTTTTAATGTTTTTTAGTGCAGCTAAAATGTGTTTCTTCTTGTTTTTTTGGTGAAAATGATTCATTAATACATTTATCTACTCTCTGCATCACTGTTTATATGCAATCCCATGCATTGTAGCTTGGTTTTACACCTCTGTTGAGCAAAATAGACGTTTATGAAACTGCAAGTCTTCCTGTGAGGGGTTGCACGTTGGAAGAAGAGTACATTTAAGCCGGTTTTCCCGACAGTTGGCCAGAACTGAGTGAAAACCGAGCCCCGGTTACACCCATTCTGCAGAAGCGTCCTTGAAAGAAGACCAGAAATCATCGGGAAAGGAAACTAAGACGTAAGAACCGCAGAGTCCTATGTTTTCACTGCATATTTATTTCAACACAATACAGTATATACAGTTTCAAAATAAATTGCAAATCTTTGAAAGAGCAGGAGAGTAAAAGAAGTCGCCTAAGGGAACATCACCAGTGATAAGCATTATGACCGTCACACTTTTCAGCTTCTTAACATAAACATTCATATAGCACAAATCAAATCTCAGAGTACAGAGAATGTATTCATCCAATGAGTTCAAATCAAACAATGCATTACACTGTGTACATAACAGAATCAGAATCATTTAACATATCCAGCAGTTTCATCGGATAAATAGAATGATATGAGCGTTGGATTTTTAAAAAGGCAGTTAAAGTTCCCGTCCCAAAAAGAAAAGAAAAGAAAAGCAGAGAAACAGAAAGAACCCGAAAACAACAAAGTAATAAAGTTTTGAATGAAACTTTCACCACATCTGATGAGCTGATATACTTTGACTTAAGTTAGCATTGTTTTCTATTTTCTCCAAAGCAATGCAGATCTTAAGATAGTCCGCCTGTGAGAAAAACACATTACGTCACACGTCTCAATAAGCTGAAATAGTAGCACGACCGTAGGCTGGATTTTTCCAAGGACACATAATACAGCTTTTATTTTTTCTCCTTTTTTTGTTTTTTTAAAAGTTACACACAACTTTCCTTCACGCGCTCACACACACACACACAAACACACACACACACACACACTCTCGGAGTCATCACGTTTTTATGTAAAGGACACGCCGACGGACACGCGGAGCATCCTCAGGGTGACTGATGACTGTCAAATCATTTTTCGTCAGCTCATTGTCGCTGGCATCGGCGATAACAGGTTTTTAAATGCTTCTCAGGAAACACCTCTGCAGTGTATACAAGGTGGGCGCTGTGCATGGCAATGAACAATACAGCTTTGCATATAACATACTAGTTTCTTTGATATGGTGTGTAATTAAAAAAAACAAAAACCCACATGGAGAGGCACAATTAGTTAGAAAAACTGTGATTTCTGTGATGCACAACACGTGGAACTATAAAGCGAACCGTTCTTTCATTTTGCAAATGTATAAACATCTGTGTGTGTTTGTGTGTGTGTGTGTGTGAGAGAGAGAGAAAAAAAATCTGAACCAATGAAAGAAACGTGGACGCACATTGGAAAAGTTTTTGGAGTTGGCAGGATAACAACTTGATGCCCCAAAAAAAGTCAGTTCTAGCCAAGTCCTCCTGCCAATAAAAAAAAAAAAAAGCCCCAAAAACTATGTCCAAAGCAATCTTCACTCCGGCAATGTCCTTAAAATCTTCACGAGGTGGCATAAATCAGAAGGTTGTCACTGGTTGTTATAGATCTGCATAGCGAGGTGTGGCTCCTTCCCCTGACAGGAAATCATTGAAAATTAGGGAATGTGGTGAAACTCTGCTTATATGAAAAAGTACGTGAAGTGTGAAAAAGAAAAAAGAAGCCTGCTGTTCATTGGCAGACTGAAGGTATTTTGGACTGATGCTGTGCCACGGTGCCTTGGCTTGGATCGTGCTGCTCTGCAGGGCAACATTTCCATCAAGTCTCACAGTCCGGTTCTTTATGTGCAGCTGGGTTGCTCAGCGGACCATCAGCTTTCATGTTTCCTCGACTGTATAGGATGGAGGAACAGTGCCGGAGCACCTGCCCGTCTCCCCTCTCCTTTCTTTGGCTTCATTTCTCATTTATTTAAGCCTCAAACAAACATGTTTTTCTTTAATGCATTCTGCTGGCTATGCTATGACTCCAGTACCTGCCCTAAAAGGTCTCTGTAAAGCGTTGTATCCTGTTTCTTATGATCTAAAGAGACCTGATTGATCCCCCATCCCAAAGTGCAGGTACATCTGAAAATAAGTTTTTACGACACACGGCCTTTGTGGAGAACATTTTCTGTGCTTGAGCAGCAGAGTGGTCCCACTCATCAGTAATGATACATCAGTGGGGACTATGTTGTGGATAATGGCTGTCTTTCAACTCTTTCGAGAGCAGCTGCAGTCATAATCTCTTCCAAAGAAAAGCAATGTTGGGCTCCATTAGCCAACACACACCTCTGCGAGGACCTTAAATAGGGCGAGCTCGCTCTTCCAGGTGGCACTCTGGGAGAGACGGTCACTCCACAGGTGTCACCATGCTGGAAGTTAGCAGGAAATTCTTGAGAATGCGTTACTGGAAAGAAGCTGCGGATCCCAAACGGAAGAAGAAAAAAAAAGTCAATGCGGTTCTGGAAAACCTGCTGGTAGGTGAGAGTTACGATGAAAGGAGCTGGTCCCATTCACTCGGGTCTATGCATCTGGAGACTCACTGACGTCACAATGAGTCCATTTTACTTTGGTTTATACTTCACACGTCTAAAAAACCAAGCTTATAGGAGTAGTTACTCTAAATCAAGGTTGATCAGCTAATAGAAGCGACTATAGCCTCAGCTGGGGAACATTGAAGTTGAGGACAGCGCCGGTCCTGGCCACATTTGCGGAGACTGCGCCCTGGGCGGTCGCCCACATTGCCCATAGCTAAGACCGGCCCTGGTTGAGCAGGACTCCACTTCTGCTAAAGCTCGTTTAGGAGCTGATGACAGTTACAAGTAGACGATCTTAAGGCTGACTAGAAAATCACTAGTTCCAGATTCTCAGGTGTGAATCTGTTTTTCTTCATCTTCTACGATGTCGAACTATCTATCTTCAGGTTCTGGACTGTTGGACTGAATGAAACAAAGACATTTGAATGTTTCAACTTGGACTTTTACTATTTTCTGACATTTTATGGACCAAACCAATCAATTATTGTAGAAAATCATGGACAGATTTATATATTTTTGCACTTTCAGACATGAAGAGCAGAGCATTCACTGTACGGGTATGTTTAGTTTATTAGTTAAGGTTTTTAAACTGTTACTTGACATTGCCATAAATAATTGTTGGAGTCTAAACAAAGGCAATAACAGATTTGCACGAGTGGTCCAACTTTGCATGTGACAGCCGGAGAGAGTCTCTTCCAGGTGTAGATGTATTCCAGGCTTTGACCTTTTTACACAGTGACCTTTCCAGCTGATAGAGGAGAATCGGTCCGTCCTCGTAGAGGTTTTTTTTTTCTTTCGGTTTTACATGTGGCGTTCTTTGATCCGTGTAGATCGAATGACAAAAGGCTTGCGGAGCGACGACAGGTTTGATTATTTGGCAGTCACGGCTCACTGAAAACAGATTTTTTTCGGGAACTCCAGCTATCGGATGAAATATTTAATATCTCTGTGGTTGGACGTTTCCATGAATACACAAATTAACAGGAATTTGCTTTTCCGCCGTAGAGCCAGCACGAGCACACATTCTTCTCTCGCAGCTTGTCTGCTTAGCTTAGCTCGACACAAAGACTGAAAACAGGAGCCAAACCCGGCCGAGAAACATACCCGCACAGAACTCCAGATAAAACTGCACATTTTTTTATTTTTACACCCCAGGCTTTTGTGTTTCAGAGGTGCCAACAGGTGGATTTTGTGACCTTCAGACAGAACCAGGGTAGCCGTTTCCTCCAGTTTCTATTCTGAATGCTAAACCACCTGTAGCTCCATATTTCCAGTAGATATCAGAGTGGTATTGATCTTCTCATCTAACTCTCAGCATTTCCAAAAAGAGCTTCCTAAGAAGGAATCACAGCAGCGATGTTTCACCCCGGCCTGGGTCGCTCGAAGCGGGTTAAACGATGAGGATAACGTTATCCGTGGCTGCAGAGCAAACCTGAAGGATCTGTTCTCCGTCTAAAACAAACACAAGCTTTTTAAACGGGCCACTAATTTAAGCAGTTAAGCCTCACGACCAATCAGGCGTTTTGAAAGGAGCCTCTTCCACACATCACTCACTCCCCTTGAATAGTTTCAACAAGTGACCACCTCCATCGGCTCAACAGCTGCACAGTGCAACATCAACATTACTTAAACTTAAAGAGCGCTTCAGAAAGAGAGATCTTTCTACGTCTTCCTGAAAATTGGACTTTGCATGGTTCTCTGTTTCATCTCCTTGCTGAATAGTTTTTTTTTTTTAATCTAAGTTCACCGCTGTACAGTAAATGGGCTGCCAGGCGTTTTTCAAGAACTGAATTCATTAAGTAGATGAAAAGAGAGAGCCAACACAGAGTTCAACACAAAGTCACTTTATTAAGTTTTAGGGGGGCCAGGTGGAGCAACTGAATAAGGAAATCTTTCTGACCGGGAGCTTTTTATGTTCAAGTGGATGCTGGCTCTGTCGGGGGAAGAAAAAAGACAGAGGAACGGGAGTGATAGTCGGCTAAGTGGATCCAATTAAAATGATGTCCAGGCATCTGAAGATCCAGATGATCTGAAAAAAAAAACCCAGCAGCTCCAGTCAAGCCACACATGAAAAGTCAAAATATGAATTCAAAAACAGAAAGTATGCACGAGAACGAGACCCCCCCCCAAAAAAAAAACAGAAGTTGATCATTAGACGTGATGGGATGTGGTGCAACTTCTCCTCTTCTTTGCTTTGTGTTCTGCTTGTGGGTGTTTCTTAAAATGATTGGTGTCCAATGTGATCCATGCCAGTTTAGCACTCTCAAACCATGAAGTACATCCTTTTTTTGTTTTTTTAACATGTGGACATCAGATCTTTTTTAAACGCTAGTCAGTTACAGTCTCTGACCACAGTCTCTCATATATCTCCAGCGGTAACATTTGAGACACGGTGCAGAAACTCAAAAATAACGAAGAAGAAAAAGAAGAAGCATTAGGAGCTCTCAGAAAAAAAAGAGTGACAACATAATGACATTACACCAAACATTTTGACAGCCCGGCACATCCGATCCTGGGAAGGTCACAACACCGGCCTGATTGGCAGTCCGTCGGAAAACACGGCTCCATTCTAGAAGAGAGTCCTCTCCAGAATCCTTGAATGCAGGTTATTGAATCTGGAAATGTCAGAAGATGACATTTCTCTATCAAAGCTGGGCGTGGGACTCTTATATCCTTTATCTAAAATGTTTTGTTGGTGCCTCTGAATAACACAAATACTTTGTTCCTCTCTCACAGTTGTTCCTTGAATCCCATCTGTGCCATTTCGTTTAGCAGAGGCGTTCCTTTATTAACAGTCCAAAACTGAGTTTCCTTGCTGTCCACTGCATTGCATGTCCTCTTCCTCCTCCACCTCACCATAGGTTAGTTAGTACACCTGATCACCAGTGTTCATGCAGTAGAGGTTCATCATTATTTGATCTGCCGTACCCGACCTACCCAAGTTGAGTGAATTCTGAGTCCCGCTCTTCTCTGCTGCAGCCAAGAGTGGCGGTCCTCGGGGACTGGACCTTGCTGATTTCCTCAAGGGCACTGGCCAGAGAATCCAGGTCCCCCGAGTCCTGGTGTTGGACTTCCCACAGGCTCAGAATCACTGATGATGGGCTCTCCTGGCATGCAAAGTAACACAGGTTCCTACGGGCCAGAGAAAACGGAATATTATATTAGAGCAGGTGGCAAGGTGAATGAACGAGAGTGGCAGTTAATAGTGGTTCTGTAATTAGGTGAATGCCTTGCACTGATTATGATAAGACATTTTTAAAAGAGGGCACTCCAGTGGTTCAGTATTGCACTTCCATAAACTTCAGAGACAGATTTAAATGAAAGAACGTGCAAAATGAAAGCCCACAAAAGTGGATCCTACATTTCCCATCATGCAACTCTTTCATCAGATCATTTCTACCTCTAAAATTTCACACCTCGAGTTTGTAACGCCGGAGACAACACCTGAAGATCAAGCTCATCAGAGGCAACAGAAGATGTTAAATTCAGGGTTCCCACACCTTTTTTCATGAACGAATTCAAGCACTTTTCAAGCACCTTCAAGCCCCAGTTTTTCCATTTTTCCAGCACCTTTAAATAGGTAGCCTACTAGTTGTGTTTGCCATGATGGTCATGGGAAGCGCAGCGGTGCCACTGTATGGCATAATAATATGGGTCTAATTAGCATTATTTCATATGGTGGTAGATTGACTGTTTTGATTTTTAACTAATTGTGAATTGGCTTGTATTCTCAGCTTGTGAGCGGTGTATTGTGTAACTACCATAGCGCAATAACAGTGACCAACAGGTGTCGATAGTAGTCTACTGTTATTTCTCTGCAGAACACCAAGCGAGTATGATAACTGAGTTCTGCATGTAAAGGCATCGGATCAAGCGCGTAGCCGCTTAGGAAACATTTTTGTTTTCTCTTGGTTTATTGAGATAGACATCACACAAATTTCAAGCATTTTCAAGCACTTCACCAAAAATTCAAGCATTTTCACAACCTTGAAAACACTGAATTGAAATTCAAGCATTTTCAAGGAATTCAAGCACCCGTGGGAACCCTGTAAATTAGTGTTTTTTCTCAAAGTAACCTCGCCAGAAATGAGACTGAGCAGTGTTTTCTATCTAAGGTGGAAATCAATTCATCTGACCAATAGTCAGACAGAAATAACCCAGCAAGCAAAGATCCAGTAAACTGTTTTGTCTCCGTGTGGTCACGGGAAAAAAATCCAGCTCCAGTTTGTGAACACAATGTTTTTACTGTCTTCACCACAGGCTTGTTTTCCTCCTCTGCTGTCGTTATAACACACATCCAACAGAGTGCACTGTTTCATTACAATGGACTTTCCTTTGTTGCTGCCATCTCCCCTTATTTTCCTATTTCCCTTCCATGCTATGATTCCCACACATTCAGAGATATAATTACAAAAATCAGCTTAACTAGGTAGAGGCATTCCCATTACATGCTGCTCCCATTAGATGTTTGTTTTCAGACTCGGGTTTAAGTGAAATTCCTTAATCACATCGTTTCTGTCACCGGTAACTTTTCTCTCTCATGTTTCTCCAACTGGCAAGAAACACAGAATACTCTACTTGCAGTACTTTTTTTTTCTCCACCCTCCCCCCCTTCAAGAGCTTGATGGAGCTGACTGCACAGATCTAAGAGTCTTCATAGCTATAAGCACTTAAGATTATTGACTTCTCCTCTGAAGCGCAAATAGAGATCGGGCCCTGTACCAAACAACCAAAAATCCTCCAGCAGCCTACGCAAAAAAAAAAAAGACTGACCTGGAACAAACTCTGGAGAGTTAAACAGAGGTTGAGGGATGGAACGCATGCAGAGGTGCTGCTAATGAAGAGTGCTAACACGAACACATTTTCTTGCCAGAGGCTGGCCTGTCAGCGGTCTGAGACCTTCCTTCAGATTTCTGCAAAACACGGCATCTCCTCTCCGGTAATTCTGACTGTGCTAAAGTTGGTCCTTACACCTCTCCCTCCTCTCTCGCTCTCTCTCTCGATGTGCATGTGTTTCTCGATCTATAATGAAATCAGCAGTGTGGCGCGTTACTGAAGGCTGGTTGGTGATGGAAGATTAGTGCTGACATGGTACCTGAATTCCAGATTAAAAATAGTATTCAAAAGCGGGGCAACGTTTACATAGCGAGAGACCGGAACATGCAGCATTTCTGCTTTCTACTCATTATTCTGTAATAACGGACAGAGTTTTATTCACACGTCTGTGCTTTGGTAACACACGGCATGACTCAGCAATATGTAAACCGCATATGATAAAGGGAGGAGAATGAAATGTGGGTTTTTCAGAGTGCTATAAATTCATACCTGTCGATGTGGAGCTTCTGAGCCAAGAGCTGCCAGTCTTTCCCCTTGGCATTAGCCGTGTCAAAGGTGGCGCTGATCCGCTGACGGATGGACAGGGGGATTTTAAAGGCCCTTGACCCCGTCTGAGAGGTGATGGTACAGTCTGACTGAGTGAAAAAGGGAACCACTCCCTTTTCATTCTGGCGGCAACAGCAGCAGGAGCAAAAAAAAAGAAAACAAGGAAAGGACGTGTTAGGGTGATCTTGATATTGCAGCCAAAAGCTCAGTGTGAAGACAAGGACAAGGACTTATCGAGACAATTTGCAATCTATACATGAAAAGCTCCCAGAGAGGCTCATTAAGCCAGCCCTTAAATCAAATCAAGAGTTATTCAGTGTAATAAAAGAAGCTATTAACAAGCCGCATGACTGCCCACACATGCACGCCGCCGCCTCCGACACTCACCTCCACCACGGACGTGTAGACCTGGAGTATCTGCTCCTCGCCTTTGACCTGTCGGACGCTGATCTTGCAGGAGAGCTGAGACGAGGAGTGGCTGTATCGCTCCAGAGAGAAGGCACACTGCAGGGGACGCTGGTTACTGGCCCACACCTGAGAAAAGGAGAACTCCTGCAGGGCGGGCGAGGACGGACGGAAGGGCGGACGGGGAAAGAGAGAGAGAGATGAACGGATCAGGCAAGAGGAGACAAACAAACTCATTAAATCCTCCCGTTATTTGAATCCTACTTTGCCACCCACTATGCTGTTCACATGATTAATTAAGAGTGAATGAGTGGCCCTCTTTAGCCAATCAATGATATGACCTAATCACACGGTTTTACCCCCTTCAGAAAGAGCAACAACATCCAGAGAAAAAAAAGTATCCTGTCAACATCGGAGAGTCATTAGTGCAAAAAAAAATGCAATAAATTCGACATTTTTTGACTCACTGTTGCCTGGGAGAAATGATCGGGTTACTCTGCCCTTACAGTGCAGCTACTCTTACAAGCAATCGTTACAGACCTAAGCCAACATTATTAGCAGAAACAGTCTATTTAACGACATAAACACCATCCTCTGAATACTTTCCTAGTAAACACACAGCCCACAGCATTAAAATCTCCGAGTCAGGTTGTATTTAGCACTTTGTTGGCTTGTTATGATTTCTCCTCCAAATTATGATACTCCTAATACGCCTTGAATATGCCTGTAAACGCCAATTTTTGCAGGATCGGGAACAGTAATGTGATTATGGAATTAGGACAGAGATGCCTTCATTTAGTTTGCACTGCATCTTCCTCCAAAAAGCGGCGGCTGGAAAAACCCCAAAAGTAACAGAGAGGGGGAATCTAAGAGGCCAATTTTCGACTTCCATTACTAACGACTGCGTGACCCAGACAGTGGCGCGGCGAGAACAGGTCAAAAACACTGTTTTACGGATGATTCATCCGCTCTTCAGATCCATCAGACAGGAGGATGGCTACTTATAAAAGCCTCCGTTAGGGAAGAGCGGTGTCAGAATAAAAGTCCACAGTCATCCTTCCTCCGTAGGACGCTTGCACAGGGCAGGGCGGGACATGCAGTATATGTAGAGCCCTGGGAAGATAATGTATGTATGTGTGTGTGTGTGAGTGTGTGTTGTGTGTGCCTGCCTGGCAGTCATAATTAATATTGTAAGGGTGTGTGTGTGTGTGTGTGAGATAACTAGCCTTAGTGATCTCCTGCTGTGCCCTTGCTGCTGTCCTTTGGCTTTGATGTGACCAAGTGAAGGAAAAAATAAAAAGTATAGAGGGAGTCGGGGAAACTGGTGGAGGAGAGAGTTCTAATGGAGGAACAGAGGAAGCCGAGAAGATGAAGGTGGCACAGCTTCGTTCCAGATCTGTGACCCTGATAAAGCGGAGTTCATTTTAAATTAGAACTGAGATGTAGAGCCCCGCGTGGGACCTGCTTTCTTAATCCCGCTCCCGCTGGATTTCTGACCATTACCGGCCCACTCCTGCGTCGTGTGTGTTCCAAGACCGCCCGCCTGCAAACCTGCAAAGCTCTCGCACAGGTTCTTCCTCCTTCTACATTTAAACACACAACACTTTGATTTGATTTTTGGGAGTCATTCATTTGGCTGTTTGCTCATTACGAACCCTGCATGTGTGGCCACGGGCGACGGAAATAAACATGTTTGTGTTCCGTATGGTTCGCAGCTCGGATCTGTAATCATCAGTTCACACGTGGCGTTTTATTGCTAATAACCCAGCGTCTTGATCACCGACTACAACTCCCACGAGATTTACGTTGATCCGATCCAAATGCAGCCCTCTACACCGTGCATGCACATACAGTAAACATCATTTTAACTGACACACACTCTCGCTGTTTGAAACCGCCCTACCTGGCAGGTGGTGAAAGGCTTGATGCTCCAGAGTAACTGTGGGACGTCCTGGATGGACACCTGGAGGCTGAAAGTGTTCCCCCTGAACAGCATCATTTTAGGCTCCTCCAGCAGCCGCCCGCCCCTGCTGCGCTCGCCCACCGCCACCTCCTGATGGGGAACCAAAACAGTGTGTGTTGTTTTTTTTCCCGGCAGGGTTTGGGAAAGAAGAGAAAAATAAAAGCAGGTATTTTATATGGTTGACAGACTCTCTGTACTTGGACTCGGGTACAGCATATAAAATGAATCGTCGGATATTTTGACAATCAATATTTTAAGGTTCAAAACAAAAATACCAAACTAGTTTCAGCCTCTAACATCGAGGATTCTTTGTATATCGAGGCAACAAACTGCAGTTGAGTTTCGGACAGTTGGTCAGACAGAATAAGCACTTTAAGGATTTAGGAAAACAGTTCTGTACATTTGCTACTTTTTCTTGGTTTTTTATGGACCAAATCATGAATTGATTAACTGAGAAGAGAAACAGCGGATTCATCTATAATAGAAATCATTGTTACTTGTTTGTTCAGAGGATAAGAGCTTTTCTAAAAGCGTTTTTTGACGGAGATAGTTGGGATTAAGAGACGGGGACGACATGCACCAAAGGGGCCACAGGTTGGAGTCGAACCCTGGACGGCTGCATCAGGGTCTGAGCCTTCGTACACGGGGTGCACAATCTACAAACTGAGCTACACGTGCCTCAAAGCTTTCGTCTTTTACCTAAAAATTTCAGAGAATAAAATGTAAAAACCTTTTTCACCCAAACACGAGATAATGTCCAAAGTTAGACTAAATAAATAAACATGCAAGAAGCTTTTTAGTAATTGGTTAGAAGCATCGACTTCTCTCTGTCTGTGCTCTTTGCACATTTATAAAAAAATACAAACTCTAGAGTGGAGTGGTGTACTTGTAGGCCACTTTACAGAACCAGACACAAACAAATCAAACAGGCAGCTTAAAAAAAAAAATCAGATAAAGACCAGCAGCTCGGATTGTTAGTCAAAAATATTGGATACACAAAGGCGAACATTAACATAAGAGAGGAATCAAAACAAAAGTCTTGAGTCAATATTAGACTTTTTAGCTTCCTGTCTCGTGATATTGTAATTTCTTCCACATCTATGAAGAACAATAACGTCTGTGTGTGCTGGTATGTACTTGTGTTTACATTTTCTTTATCTTGGGAATGCAGAGAGGGGTCGGGTTATGTGTGTGTGTGTGTGTGTCCTGTATGCACTGTGCTTATCCACTCAGTCACACAGCACAGGGAGAGGAGAGAGAGAGAGAGAGAGAGGGCGATGCAAAGCATACAGGCTGTCTCCAACCTGATCAATTCCTGCTGCAAGCTCACAGGGGAAATTAATTGTCGTATGAAGCACAAACAAAAGCCAACGAAAAGAGAACAAATGAGCAAATAACCATGTCTGACTGATGGAGAGGTGGAGTGTATTGGCTCTTGGCACCCACACCCAATTTCTCTCTGTTCACTGTTCACCACTGAAGCCAAAAAAAAAAAAGTGAAGCAGGGCTGGAGGCTATACGGGTAGAACTGTCTTCTCCCCTTCAGAAAAAAAGCTGTGCGGATTTTAATTGAGAGAGAAATTACTCTTGCAAAAAGTTTTTGGACAAAAATAAATTTGTGATTTTCGAAACGAGCGCACACTGCAAGGACAGGGGTAAAGTTTTTGCACCACTCGAGTGCACAGAAGACGGAAAAAAACGGAAGCGCGTCTGGAAAAGCGTTGCTTGTTTTAAAACACACTCGACGCGTGGAAAACACATTTAATTAACAGAGAGCAAATTAAATTACGCAAAGAAAAAAGGGCAGAGAAGCAACCTTGGAGCATCTGTTTGTCTTTGTAATTAAAAGCCCCTCTTTGTCTCCTAGTCATCACGCGATCTCCCAGTGGCAATGTTACTGAACAGGCAGATCTTCAGTGGTGCACAAAGGAAAAAAAAAAAAAACTTAATCGCAAATCCTTCAGGCAAAAACCACCAGGCACTCCGGCAAACGGGGGCAGTTAACATCTCTTATGTCGTTTATACCTTCTATATTCCAACTCTGCTCTATGGACGTCGGACAGAAGATTATTTTTTTGGCCTTTTATGCCTTCATTGATAGTACAGCTGAAGATAGACAGGAAGCAGAGAGAGGGGGAGTGACACAGTAAATTAGCCGTCCGATGCAGGATTCGAACCGGAGCCAGCTGCAGCGAAGACTATACCCTCCACACACGGGGCAGCCGCTTAACAGTCTCTTTTTTTGGTTTAAGATAACTTTTTTGGCCTTTTATGCATTTATTGATAGGACAGCTGAAGAGAGACAGGAAGCAGAGAGAGGGGGAGTGACACAGTAAATTTGCCGTCCGATGCGGGATTCGAACCAGAGCCAGCTGCAGCGAGGACTATACCCTCCACACACGGGGCGGCCGCTTAACCCACTACGCTTCCGACCGCCCCAATGGACGTCTCTTGCTCTGTCCACCACTTTACTCCAGACCGAAGAACGACTATATTATGTTACTGTATTATGAGTGGTGTCTGTTATCCTCTAAAGCCAGCATGACATTGACATTTAAGGTTTTCAGGGAAATGTCACCGGATGAATGGTGATGAAACTTGGTGAAAACATTCATGTCCAGCTCAGGATGAATCTTTTCAAACCTTTCATTCATAATCTATTGCCGTTATTATTATTTTTTCCCCCTCACCCAAATTTAAATTCATCCAATAATTTGTCTTGTTTTTTTGTTTTTTTGACACCGAGCCTCGGCAGGGTTTTGTTTTTAGTGTTAATTAGCACTAACGTTAACATGTTTACACCCTGAGCTACGATGGTGACAGCAGTAAACATTACTCGCCAAGCATCAGCAGAATAGCACTGTCATCGGGAGCTGTTCGCGGGCTGATGTTGGCGTTTATTTTAAGTATTAAGAAGAGTGGAGGCAAACAAAGCAGAAACACCATATTTCGTGATTTATCGTGTCAAAATAAAATGAAAAAACTATGAAATTCTCAGGAAACGGCACCGTCTTTGCCCTCACACCTGAAATGCCTGGGGCGTGTCGTCCACACAGTAGACCCTGAGGGTGAAGCCCAGAGCGTTGCTGGTATCCGGACTACCAAACACAGCCAGCCTCAGCCTCTTGGCTGCCTCCTGGTTCATCGGCTCCCCGACAAGGGCGTAGCGACCTGGATGCTGCAGCAGCACGTGGCACCTCTGGGCCTCCAGGAGACAGTAGCAGGACGTGCTCTCCTCATCCACGGACATCACTTCCTTTTGGAGGGGAGAAACATCAAGCAGAGAGAGAGAGAGCAGATTTAGTTCAGGTGCATTAAGCAGACCATTAAGAGTTCATCTTTGGGTTAATCGTGAGAACAGCACAGCATCAATACTGGGAAGGCCGATGATGATTTTTGATTTTTCGGTTTTTGAAGATTCAGCAGCGGGCTTTACACAGCGGAACTGAGCATGCTGATTCATGATTATTAACATTTCAATTACTGCCGGGGCTTAGTTTGCAGAGAGAGGTTTGAACTTAACCATCCAACTGAAGCCTGCACACCACTATGTGACTAATGCTACCATATAATACTCTATCTACTCTTTATTGGCGTATTACCTTTAGATAAATACACAAAAAAAGAGGCATCAGCATTTAAATGGAAGAAGCCACTGTATTGCTATTAAGGATTTTATTAAGACACCTCACAGGCAGTAAACTGGAAACTTTCTCTCGTACACGGACCTGAACCGGGGCCAAATGAATAATCACACAGCCCACTAAACAGATGGGGGATACAGTAACACTGACAAAACGCATTAGCGGGGTGCAGTTGCATCCGATGGCCAATTGCTCCTCATCTCGTGCCCGAGCCTGCCCCTGAATCACCTCTGAAACAGAACTGTGACACACAGGTTCCCCCCTCTGCATATGGACCCGTCTGAGGCATACACAGCCATGCGGGGGTAATTTAGTGGCCCGCGGATTCCTTAAACCTGCCCCATTAGCGCTGCAGCAGACATGAAGGATCTCCATGACATAGCTCATCCCTGCCAGGCGGCTGGGGAGAAATGATGGAGTCAAACTCTTGCAGTACAAAAGTGCAAGCTTTAATGGGAATGGCACTGAGAGGCAGACGGAGCGAGAGAGGAGGGAAGAGAGGAAGACAGAGGGGGAGAAAGACCTCCATCTCCCATTATATCACTAATTCCAGAGATTAGGTTTTGACTGAGCATCCTTTCCGAAGATAAAGGGCTCATTATTCCACAGTGACAGAGACGGGTCACGGCGTAACATTTTCTTGGAGAACATCTCCTCTTCTTTCTCTGAACCCGTCCGTCTCTTTCTTTTCTCCCGCCGACTCTCTCTCTCTCTCCTCTATTCTCTCCTTTCCGATGGCACACAGCTCCCCATCAGTGATGGGTCTTTTGATAGCTCCCTTTTGTGCAACGCGGCTGCTGGCAAATTACATCTGTGTAAATGTCACACAGAGTGAAAGGACCGGGCTGGGAAGAGAGAGCCACAGGCGACCCAAGGTCACGCAAACTCTGTGGCTTCGGGGGTCACTCCGCCTCGATGAGGTCCCCGAAGCTTTTTGATGAGGTTAGTTAAACATTAAAAGAGCATCTTAGATATGTCTACTCTGCCAAGAAGGCACGAGAAAATGGCATAGAGGGTGTTTGGATTGAAGTGAGATGTCTGAACAAGTCTCTGTAAGACTGTGAAGTAGCTCTACAGGGCTGGGGTTGAAGGACTTTTCAGAGGTGTTATTTTACTGAAAGAGCTTTATGTGAGAAGAAGAAAATCTCACAGCAGCAATCACAGCGATGGCACTTTATTGTATTTATAGCAGTAAAGTCTTAAATCTTTTAAAAAGCACACTTGGTGGTTTTTATATGCTTTCGACCTCGCACTGAACTGGGCACATTAACCTCCTCACAGTTCTGTTTTTCTATTAAAATCTGTTGGTGCAAATGTTCAACACAGCCAGCTGCAGAGGTCAGGGGTGTTATTTCAACTCCAACGTTTACGCGCAAAATAGTCGTCAGCGGCAAAGACGAGACGTCAAAGAGCTAAAAATAAATCTTTGACAGTTACAACAATGATGAAATCCATATTTTGTTTTCCTTGACTGGATGTTTCGCTGACAAAATGAGCACCATCTGTCTCATGAGCATGATGCCGATGACGATGATGGAGCAAAACTTGGAAAAGAGGCAGCTCGCAGCAACAGTCCCGTTACATGAAGTGTTTGTCGTGCACGGAGATTTTAAGACTTTTAAGAACTCTTCTAATGTCTGCAAGCGTATTGGAGTAAGTTGCAAACACTGTCACCTCACAGACAAGATGGCTCCAACCTCAGCTGGTCCAAAGACGTGTGGGTCAACCGTATGTGTGAATGTTTGTTTGTCTCTACGTGTCAACCCTGTGATCACCTGGGAGCTTACCGAGGGTGTACCCTTCTATTCTTCTTACCTACGCTCTCACCAAATGTCAGCTGGGATTGGCTCCAAGCAGGGGCGCCGCAAGGAATTTTGGGCTCCTTGACAAAAAAACTGGCCCTAAATTGGGCCCCTCTGTGCAGCTGTTGTCCCCACATCTCTAAGACCTGACTATCCCATCAAAAGCTACATAACTCTAATTAATTAAAGGCTTGCAACTGTTTTGCGTCTTGTAGTTCAATACTAGTACTAGCACTGGTGATTTGTACATGCATGCAAGTCTGTAGTGCAGTTCACTATTTGATGCGGGATTAAAAGCCACCATTAAAATGTGCTAAAGGACTTTTTTAAAATTTAACTTTTACTGCCCAAAACACCAAAAAACAAAGAGATAATTCATTTCATTATTATATTTGAAATATATATATACTCTTTTCACTTCATATTGGTGTTTACCTATTTTTTGGGGCCCTTGGAATTGTCCTAACTTTTGTCCTAACTCCCAACCTCCTGGATGATAAGCGATTATGGAAAATGGGTGAATGGATGAGTTATGTTAATATTTGATGTCGTAATGATGATGTTAACTTAGAGCTAGTGGCGCGCTGGGGATTCAAAATGTTATCTTTTGGAGCAGGGGTCGGCAATTAGTGGCCCGCGGGCCAAAACTGGCCCGCCATCAATTATATCTGGCCCGCTGGATGACTTTTTTAAAAATTTTAAAATATATATATATATTTTTAAATATATCTTTTAAACCTCATGTTTTCTGTCAAAATACAACAATTCCACAGATTTCACATTTATTGAAAAGTAGCTGATAAGTAATGTGACAGCAGCCAGAACATCCTCGCAACCTGTGCGTCAAGTAAAGAGGCCCCCCCCCAAAAGCATGGGCATGGTCATGGCCCGCGATGGAATTGTCAGAAAAGAGAGCAGTTAACCAAACACAATGCTAACTTCATTAACATTAGTTTTATTATGTAATATTACAGTACAATGCAGTAGCAAATACTTAAATGCAAGTAAGATAGTAAGATACCTTTTTTATGAATATAGATTTTTAGTCCTCTAACTGGATTTTTGGGATTTTCCCATTTGACTAAGATAATAATAATAATGTTAAAGTAGCTGAATCTATCTGTCTGTGTGGTGGATAGAACTTCACATACAGTAAATCCAAATTCAGAGCTTAAACATTCATACTCACTGGCAGTCATAGTGATCCTGGTATAATAATTGTGGTGATACATATTCCTTAATGCCTTTATCTACATTAATTAAACCTAAATCTGCGGGTGTGTCTTTCCCAACAGTTGTACCGTGCTGAATCACAACGGTATAAAGATTTTAAAAGTTGTAAGTTTCTCCATACAATAAATAAAAACAGCAGCAGCATGTACAAACATAACTGTGTCGTTCCCTCCTCCTAATCTAAATTGAGCTTCTTGTGTTCAATTATCATGAATGGCTCCGATGCAGAATCGCAGATTCATGAAAGAGTAATGGTTTAAAATACCATTATCATTAAACTGGGGGAAGAAGTGAACGTTTCAGTGACTAATAGTCGTCATTTGCATTTGGTCTGACATTTCTTTTAGATGTATGACAGCATGAGGTAGAGCTTGAAAGGCTGAATTTTATGCAGGATGACGAATCTGAGCTGGCAACCCTGAAATCAGCTCCGTGCTTGCATGACTACACGACTGCAGGAGGAAAATTTTTCATCGAAGTAGGTTGGAGAAGTTTTATCAGTCGGTGTTGATATTCCGGGCACTGGTGATCGTTGTGTGTTTGCACTTGTTAACATTCTGCATTGATGTTTGCAGCAGTGAATGTGGAGCTGATAATTACAGCTGAGTTTTTGTTTAGGCTCACCTCCCACTTGTTGTCCTGCGTTTGCCTCTTTAGCCGGATGGTCCAATTATCAGCAGCAACCTCCGCACAATGGGCTACGGTCATGGCTATAGGACAGGACAGGTCAAGGCCTGCCGGGCCATACATGAGGGCAGGACTCAAAAAGATCTCTGACCCCTCCTCGGACACAGTGCTGCAAACACAGAGGGACACAAATTTAAAAAAAACACATCTCATGACATCAAAAACACATTTTTTTCCTCAGAATAAAAATAAACCGCTAATGAATCACGGCTTCAAACAAGCATTCAGATGGCAAAGTGTGACCCTTGCCTCCCAACAAAGTAAACTGAAATCCTTGGACGCTCATAATGAATCAATCCCTGACTAGCTGACACACAGACACACAGATAGAGGAAGATTAAAGCACCAAGACTAATGGACAGTGGGGCTAGGGAGGACAGGCTTTAGCACACAGCGTGTAAGCTTCGTGGGTCGATGGAGCTTATGAAGCCTGCTCTGGCCGGCCTGGTGACAGATTAGCTGGGCCAAGCTGCTCTTGGCCAGGGGCCCAATCTTGGCTGGAAGCCCTGAAGACTGAGAGCAATCAATGGGACCACCATCAGTCATGCAGTTGGCCCGGCTGGACACCTCACATATACAGGACACAATATTGGTGCTGTTGTCACTGCAGCAGCATGGATATTTCTCAGCATCATTAATATAACTGCAGCAGGGACAAATCCCTGACATGCAGTGCACAGATGCATCACAAATGTGTGTGTGTGTGTGTATGAAGCGTGCATGGATTCACAAGTGTGTGCACGCGTGGAAATGTAGGAAACAGAGTGAGAACGAGCCGGATGTGTGGAAATTATCATTTTTATAGGTTACACTTCATAAACACAAGATACATTTTACCATATGAGGCAGGGAGCAGCTTTTTATGATGCAGTTTGTTCACAGTGAAGTAGTGACAAAAATGAAAGTATGCTCAACAAAATCAGTATGCATATTAAATGAACCGGATTTTTGAGCCACTGCACTATTTTTCCCTCCACATCGAGGGCGGTAATGAAACAGAAAAGAGAAGTATTAAATGTTTCCAAAAAAAAAAAAAAAACCATTACTTTCTCTTTGAGGGAGTTTGACTGCAGTGACATTCAAAAGACATTCAAAAGTTGAAGCCGACTGCCCGTGTTGGATGATTTCTTGTTAGTAAATAATGTAAAAGTGCATTGATTTCCTATATACCAACTGCAAAACCAGTATACCATTAGAGCTTCAAGTGATAGTTATCTTCATGAATTATTTTCCCCAATAAATCAATGCAATTAACTGGGAATTAATCAATTCTCCATGATTATTTCCTAGAGGCGTGATCTACAGATGTCCAGACCAGTTTATGACAAATCCTTAGCTTAAGGAGCGGGAACCGACAAACGTTTGGCAATTTATCTCGGCTAAAACAGCTGTCAATTAATTTTCTTTTGACCGACTAATTGATTAATGACCTAACACCTGCAGCACATCGTGCACACTACAGCTACTGGTAGTGAAGGTGTGACCACTTTCCTATTTCACTCGCATTTCAACTGGAGCTGGATTTTTTTTCCCACCCCTACAACAATTACCTGTAAGATGCATGACGATTGTTTTATGTATGAGGCGGAGGTGGGAAGGTGAGGTGCGATGTATGAGTGTGTGCGTGCTGACAGGATAGCGTTCCCCGACGTGCAGCTGAGGTCGTTAGTCTCCCGTTACTTTCGCAGCTTCTGTTGCCGAGCGCCGTGTCAAACTTTTATCCTTCATTATGCTGCTACCAATCAACACTAAAAAATTAAAACGGGGTTATGATCTGCTGTCTAAAAATAAAATCATGCAACCAGACAAGCACCGTAGCCCTGCAGCTGCACTTTTGTGCTAATCAGCCCCAAGCTCAGAGGAAACCAAGGTTACCTGCTGTTTAGACTACGGTAATTAGCCAGATTGCCTGTGAGCAAAGATTAAAGATGGTTATTTAGCATCTCCGATTGTGGTTATGAGAACAAAGAGATAGAAAGGATGGATGGTTAAAGTATAGATACTACTATCTACTTGGGGCTATTAGTTAAAGCTGGTGTCATGCAACACGTCTCTTAAACTCACATCTGTCACATCATCCAGCGTGACATTCATTCTTTTCCCGTTCCTCAGACACAACATGACAACAATTATAAATACCACTCTGACAATGCCTCATTAGTGTCTGACAGTCTGTCTTTCAAGCCCTGGGAGAAGTGAGGGGTCAGATTTTTAAAAAGACTTCAACTTCAGACGTGGACTTTCATATATTCTGGGTTAAAGGGTCAGTTCACCCTAATTAAACCGACTAAAAAGGAGTTTTGAACTGGTTATCTGATGGCCTCATTCGCTAATTTAGGTCATATAGAGGCCATCAGAGAGAAGATTGGCTGTTTCTACACCCTATGTTTACATGTTTCCTGGCAGCGAGCAGTATGTTAGCCATAATATGTAACATTTCTGCATTAAACTGCTAAAAATACTTCACCTCTGCTGCACACTCTGTTGCCCTGTGTACGCACACGGTCCCGAATGTTTCCTACTTATTTCTAGTTGCTATGGGAAGTCAGCGAACGTGACTAAACATAACATGAATTGCATTTAAATACCTCGTTTGCGAACATGATTTATGCCACATCAGGTAGATTTTCATGCTTGTTTAACAATGAAGACAACAATTCCCATGATCCCATGCTACTTTACAACGTCTTATGTTACTGTTTTGATGTGAGGAACCCCTACAGGCACAAATTACATACTAGACGTTTTAAAAAATGAAGCAGGAGGAGAATTTTTCTTTTGACGTTCTGTTTTGTTGATATAGCTGAAACCGGGCCGAGATCAGCAAAGAGAGAAAGAACCAATGAAGTGAACCTTGGTCCGTTATTCAACAGATGGAGAGAACTGTGGGATTTGAAAAGATTCAAACTTTTCCGAACTGACCTCCTAGACACGCATGTTTTATGTGTTTTATTCACTGAATGCATTGTGAGACAGGGAATGGATGTAGTTCAACAACTGTTATACAACATAATTTAACCTTACATTATATATCAGTTGTATAACAGTTGTTGAACTTTATTTTAGCCTTGCTAGAGAGGTTGGTTTATTTTTTATGAAGACATAGCATCTCAACAAAATGAGTATTAAGTCGGCTTACATGTAACTGAGGTGCATTAACGGCACTCAAACTAAGTTTTCTTTGTCATATTACAGTTAATAATCTTACATAACCAGAAATAGATACGTTACCGTAACGCTACACATCCTGCAAACTGCCGAGTGTAAAAAAATAAGTTAACTCGCTTCCAAAACAAATGCTAGCCAGATCAAGATATTTACGACAAAAAAACACTACCGCCTTCGTCCACAGGGGTCGCCAGACTCAACACAAAATGCAACATTTCTTTTAGTCGCTTCAAACAAACAAAGCTTTAGCGGTATCTATCCGTGCATGATGCAGACTGTCAGTGGAGATGAATAGAATATAATTTGGGGTGTTCCAATAAATAATAATCTTTCCTGAAACAGCGTTCACATAATTCAGGATAAAATCTAAAGAACAGCTTCGGTTCTTTTGACAGCCCTTTAATTTATTACCAACTTTTCCTATCGAATACTCAACATCCCTAGACTATCAATAGCTAGTGTTCGCATTTTACACCAGGCAGGTATCCAACAACAACAACAAAAGGAAGCACTGAGGCAGTTTATCAGATTCTCCCTGCAGAGACACAAAAAGGCTTTGCACAACTCCTTTTACACTCCTGCAGTCGTATTCCCCAAGATTTGTAAACTGATGTTGACGTGTAAAATGATGTGTTCATCTTTAATATTCCATTCATTTAACAGCTTCAATTAAGTGTCTGAACACGTCAAGAAAAAACGTTTCCCAACTTCAGCGACGCAAAGTTGCAAAAATCAATATTTCTATGTGACAAAGGGTTTAATGACGACGTCATGTAAAAGGTGTCGCTGGTTGTGACCCGCAATGGGAATTATCACCTGACTCTGCAGGTGCACTCAGCACTAAGCAGCATTTTTTATGTATTTTAATTAATTGCTCGGATTATGTGCAACTTAACTGCAGGCGGGCAGCTGTTTTCAGCAAAAAAAAAACTGCACACTCCCCGCTCGGCACCAGACAACAGACAGATGAAACCAGGCGACTAGCTGGGAAACACAGCGGAGCATTTAGCAGCTAGAGATATTTCCCCGAGGAGTTAGTAGAGATGAACGTTTGTTAGGTGGCCAGTGATGCGACTCCGTAATAATGCTAATTTTTGCTCTGTGTCTGCCGGATGAGTAAATACAGGCAGCTGTTTGATTGCACTTTAGCTACAGCATCTGTATAAGGTGATGCGCTGGATTTAGACCTCGCTAAAAATCGATGGAGGCAGGTCCATGGGTGAATATTTCCAATCAAGGCGCTTAATAAAGTATTGGTAAAAGATAAATAGTTGGACACCTTTTCATGGATCAACATCCATGAAGAAGACGCTCAAAAAGACAGCATGACCTGTGGAAATCCCATCATACCGGGCATATTTTGTCCCACACCGTGATCCTGCCTCTTGGACAACCCACTGCCCGCCGCCCCCCCGCTGAGCTGGAGAAGATCACACACAAAACAACCTTGTAAAGCCCAGAGGATGAACGGAAAGCTCTGGCGCACACCTGAAACCGAGCCAGAGCTGATCGATGCCTATTCTTCGCGGAGGAAAGCATCGTCTTATGTAGATGGCCGAGGTTTGAATGGGAAGAAAGGATCCAATTTCTCCCGCGGACTCTGCGGCTGTCAGAAGATAGGCTTTGACTGACAGCTCAGCGGTGCGACGGCTCCTGCAGCTTCTTAAACGACAGCCGGAGAAGTAAACAGCATCAGGGCTTATCAGAGCAAAGCAGGAGCCTGGAGGGCAGCGGCTTGGCTGAATTGGGAAGACTTTAAGCAGGGGGAGGGTATAAAACCAGCCGGCTAACCCGAGCTCTGAGCCACCAACTTATAAATGACCTCTGATCTGTATCTTTAACCGGACGACCGTAGGCACTTAATGGAGGCGAGGTGAGATGACAGATGAATTTCAGATGGCGCTAAATGTCAGTTTTGATTCTCCCTCTGATGCGGAGGGAGAATTTCATTGAGGAGCGCGGGGGCGGTTAGACGCGTTGTTAGGGTGTTATCTCGCCGGCAGGGTTTCACACATACCTGCTGACACATTGATACTGTCTGCTAGAAATCAAGAACACGTCCAGAAACTGACTTCGGGTTGTCAGGTAGCTTTTGAGGCTCTGTTGGCAAAGAAGTCAAAGGTATTAGACTCCCTTTTCAAACGGTTCTTATCTATCACACCGTTTTCTCTTTAAGTAATAGCTTTGGAGAAACCTCAACGGCAAAAAAGTTACAGAAATAGAAATCCAGCTGGCAGGCAATAGTCGTCTAAACTTCGTGGCATATCACGTTCCACCGAAACGAGAAGCCGAATCAATATCAGCCGTCATCGAGACTTCACGATTTTCACCTCTCTGAGAGATAGTGTCACAGTTATGTCTACGAACACAAAACAGGCTACCAGAGTCGGGGAGTGGATCTTTCTCTGCTGAGACAGTTGCTTAAGGCAGTAATGCAATCTGTCTACAGCTGCCAATGTATTTGTGACACATATGTCCTCCCCTGTAGTGTCTGCAAAATGAGCAAGGATCTCATGCTGGGCGGGAATATGCCCGCATCTGTACTGTATGTATGTGTGCGTGTGTACAGTCTATGAGGATGTGTGTGTGTGCATGTTTGGCAAAGAGAGCAGGAAGAGCGATGAGAAATGCTGTGTGACGGGATGAAAGATTAAAAGAGAGCAGCCTTGGAAGCAGACTGCGACGCCTCAGTGAGAGTCCCTCACCTGCTGTCCTCCTGGTTGATGATCATGTACATTTCCCAGGTAGTGTCTTCCGCGATCCCCCCATGAGGCACCAACAGACTGATACCTGCGGAGAAGGAGGTATGCAAAAACTGATCAACACACAGCCAGACATGCACACGCGACACCTGCCCGGCTGTCAGGTTTTACTAAAGGTGACAGCGAGGGGAGGTGACGGCCACGGAAAAAAAGGTGACGGAAGCAAGTCCCAGAGGCGTTTGTGAATCAACGCTGCCAGCAGTCTCTTTGTCACAAATACACACACACAGACTGAGACAGAAACACACACACACAATGTTCTACTGTATGATAAACAATTACTGCCAATCTACCCTGCAGTAGATAGAAACCCTCGAGGGACAGAATGATGAATGCAGGCCACGGGAAAGAGCTCCCTGAATAATGTGGTAGACCGAGCGTCACAGCTTTACATCACATCTACGAGTTAACATCTCCTTCAAAGTTCTCTGGATTGTTATATCTTCATAATGTTTAATTTATTTGTTGAAATGTTAAAAAAATGATGCTTCATAGTTAGAAAAAACCTTCGAATATGCTGAGAAACGTTGATTGGATTTGTCAGGACGCACCGGTCGGTTAAAAATGCCAATGCTGTCTAACCTCATCACTTCAGGAAATAATATATTCATGTTCATGTTACTTGGTCTGCAGCGAAAATGTGGAAATGTCATCGATCGCCCAACACTGACAAGGTCAAACAACTTCAAAATGCAATACAAGAAGCCCTGGATCACCTTTTGTGGTGGTTTCAAAGTGCACTAAGTTGCAAAAAAAAAAATCTACTGCTAAGATTTCTAGATTTATGTTGAGGGTATTTCAGTTTACACACAGGAAAAGGCATCGAATTAAATTTCCTCGCACCTGTGTTAGGTACCACCAGCCTCCCTCCGGCATGACCAAACACAGCCGTGGCTTTGTGGAGAGGCCTGCAGGGAGTCAAAGAGACTTGTGGAGTAAAGAGGTTTTTGCTTTTTCTGCCCAGCGTCGTCCCCACTGCAACTCCTCTGTAGTCTGGAGCCAGGCCCCTCGGGAACGTCTGAGGGTGGGACATGACATGGTACTCTGCTCTCTCTGCCACCCCTGGAGACACAATGAGACGAGAGGACTTAACATAACTGAGATCATACGTGAGACTAAGAGAAAACACAGGGATACAACATTGGCGTCAACTCCTCAACAGCTCTTATGAACATCACAGATGTAACATCGAGACCTTTAATCGAATTCTGCGATTGATGCATCGATAAAAAAAACTCCCCCGGTTAACAGCTTGTCCAATCACAGCCCAGCCACCATAACTAGGCTTGGCAAGCCTGTCAAACTGAGGATTTCTCTACAAGCCCAGGCAGTGTTCAGGCTGTAGCACGGGCGACACTCTGCATTTAAAAGAGGTTTGGAAGGCAGTGTCTTTTTTTTCTAGCCTTTCCAAACTGCAAACCCTCAGAGGGGGAAGAAGTGTGAGGAATGGATTAACCAGTGTGTTTATATTTGCTGCATCATGACCTGCAAATGGCTTTTGAGCTCACTAGCTGCAGTGGCTGCAGGAGCGCTAACTAACTGCATTACTTTGGGGAGCTTATGCAGAAAATACAAAGCTAACATTCTGTTTCCTCCAAACTCTACGCTGCAATGCATTAAAAAAATGCAGGTTTCAATCAGCGTCAGTTTCGTCGACTTCTAAAGCACTTTCAGTCTTCCAGCATGATATCATGCATGTAGCCATCAAGTGCATACTTAAGGTCCCTAGTTGGATGTATGTCAGCTGCAGGCGGTGTTTTTAACGTCAGTATGAATCAGCCTTTCAGCTGTATAGCTCACGTCATGTACCGGCCACAGTTACCATCTCTGCAGGCAAATTGATGGTTGCCGGGCTAGAAATTAAACGATACGCCAGTTTGTCTGCCTCCGTCTGAAATCAAGGACTCAATGTTTAAAATAAAAAAACGCCACAAATTTAGAGTGATAAATGTGCCGGTGATATCTCTGCAAGAACAGAAAAGCTTGACAGGCGTAGCAACAGTAACTAAGTGGGATGTGGCGAGCGGTCAATTTGTGATGCCCTCCAAGGTGATGAGCATTTTTTCTTTGTGTGACAGCTTTCGTAAAAATTGTGCTTCATGAGGAAAAACAGGTTCAAAACAAGACGGATTATCCATCCAACTGCGAGAAGTCCAAACTCATCTGTATCGGTCGACCTCCGCGGGCATCAGGCTTTCAAAACATTTCTATTTTCTGACCTTTGACTTTGAGATCGGGCAACGGGTCGAGCAATGAGCGCTCGGCCATCAGCTCCTTGTCAATGGTGTCCTGGAAACACATGGGGCTCGTGTAGGTACGCGACACCGTCAGGTCGGGTTGCATGGATGAATTAATAAGCAGGGGGTTTGCTGGAAAACACACACACACAAAGAGAAAACAAGCAAATTACCGTCAACGATTAGACATCTTTACACGACAATTACGTCTGAGGAGAGTGACACTTTAAATTAGACTGCTGCCACTTTCAACAACAACAGAAACCCGAAGGCTATGTCATGACAATTTCACCCAGAGTGTGACTATTGCTATAATATCATCGCCATGGAAACAGGGATGGCATACATCTTTCCGTACCACAAGGTCTCAATTAAAAGTGAGAAATGAGAAATAACATCTGGAGTGCAATAAAACACGTTTATTCGATGTCACAGTGTCGTTAAAAAAAAAAACAACTCCGTATATTTCTATTGAGTTCTTTACATTTCCATCTTCAGCCGCGCACTGAATCAGTCACATACCGTGGCCATGAGTGTGCATGTCGCACTGGAATTAAAACTCACAGAAGCGTGTGGATCGATCCATAAACGCAGAGCGGAGGAAGTTATTATGGATCAGATGAATCTGTTTGTTGTAAGGTGAAATTATTCGGAGATTAACGACTCATTTACGTTGTTTCAACAAGCGTGAAATGACGACGAGAGAAGGGGCTAGGTGAACTCTTAACGAGCAAACGATTGGGTATTGCCTATTTATTTTAGGAAGAGCCGATATCACGATGACTGCAGCAGTGTCCAGCTGGGTGTGACACATAAGCAGAGTAGGACATGTTGGATTTTATGGCGGTCTGGCTTGTTTTTAGGCCTCCCACTATCAAGGGAAACAGGGAGCAAGATTAAAGCTTTCCCCGCGCCTACTGCTGTGTTATCAAAATGAACTTTATTACACCCCGCTGAGAGCTGTTGCTGTGGCGACCCATAATGCCAGCCTTGTAAAAATATGCCTCAATCTGTGGCCACGAAACACAGCACACTCCTGAGCTTGATGTTTTCTGTGTTTGGAGACGTGGGACTATAAATGCTTCTGGAGCCGAGTAGGAAAAATAAATAAAAACACTAATAAATTAAATTTTTTAATTTCAGAATCATGAATAATTAACTGAAGTTTCGTTATAAATGCTATAAAACCAAAAGGAGATGGTGACGCCACGAACTCACAGCCCAGATAAGGTTTTGCTTAAGTTACACCACTGACGAAGCTCTAAGTAATAATAGATAAGAGTAAAATTGTAAATTTGTTTACGACACGGAATGTGCTTGCTTAACACAAGTTTCCGCTCAACGTTTATTGCTCGGGGCATACTGATGTTTGCAATAAAGCAATAAATGCACGGTGTGCTTTATAGATTAAGCTTCGTATTGTGTGTTATTGGACATTTAGTGCACCGGAGCACAGACGGCATCCTCCAGACGGCTCCGAGTGAACAAACTGAAAAATGGAATACAGTCCTTCTGTGCCCTAAAGCATTTTAATAATTCATGTTGTTATATCACAATCTAAAACAAGTGTATGCATAATATATGCACGCGCACACACAGATACATACTCCATTTACATTATTTGAGCAAAAATAATGTGCAATAGAGTCGGAACCACGTCTTATATCTCGTGGTTTCATCATAACCGAGTCAGCGCGTGTATTCCTGTTCACCTATAGAGACGAGCTGGAAAATTAGACCTTAGTCCGCTCTCCCGTATTCATGCGTGCATATGTTTGGAGGAGAATGACATTTCATTTATATTATAATGTCATCTCATTGAATTACAAAGAAAGAAAAAAGAAAAAAACCCTGAAGACTTAATTTGATTTCCTGCAGATTTTAAAAAGGCCTTTTGAATCGGGTAAGAAAGTAAAGTAATTAAAATAGTACGACTGAAATTACATTTAATTCAGGCCTTTCATATAATGACATTAATAACATGCACTTATATACAGAAAGTTTGATACAGTGTGAAGGACATAGTGGCATCGAGCAGGTTGCAGGTTGCAATCAACTGAATACACCTCGCCTCACTTTCCACTTCCAAGTGTGTAGGTCAAGACATATATGACAGGCCTATTCGAAAGGTACAGAAAACACAACAGTTCTTATTTTTTCAGGTGATTATACATGAACGAAAACATATGTACATACATAACATGCACGAGCCCTGTTAATTTGACATACCGGACCTTTAATGCTCTATTTTTTTCCGCATTTTTTCGTGATCGTGCCTGTTTTTTTATTACGAGACAGAAGATGAACCCTTTTTTTGAGCCGAGGTGGACGTAGCGGCTCAGATGAGGTTGTATTTATGTAAATTAGACGGTAGAGCACTTCTTTTTTTAACTGCAACCTCTTTCTGCAAAGTCAAGTGAAAAGAACATTGTATCTTTAAAACGGCAAAGGGGGCTCTTCAAAATCGCAACCTCCGTTCACGCATGTTGACTTTTCCCTCCCTGATTTCTATTATAGATTTAAAAACAGTTTCTTTTTTTTTATTATCCACTTACCAAGTTTAAATGCAAATCAAATCACGGCCTTAATGAAGGCAGAGTCGATACTGGGTTCAACCGAAATTAGCATCCGCTACTGTTGGGTCTACATACCGTATGAGGCCGCTCTCTTTTAGTTGATTAAGTACCTGTAGCTATCGTACAACAGCAGGTTAGGTGTGTTTCAACTCTACTCTTGAATTTATGGGGCTTTGCAGAATGTAATTATGCACAAATCAAACAGCGTGCATATCTTAAATTAATTAAATAAATCATCCAGCATGACACCAGACTCCGGCAAATTAACCACACAACTCTTTCGCTCTACCTTTCTACACGCCGCACCGCTTAAAATATTCAGCACACTCTCTGATTTTAGAAGAGTTTTCAATCATTACCATGCCATTATCTCAGAAAACTTTCCCTGAAGATCTGACCACAGATCCAGCCCGTCCCCTCTGTTATTTTAAACCAGCACATTTTTGGGTGTAAATCAAAAAATTTGTATGTCACGCAGTCGCTTGGGCTCACCTTGCCGAGAGGTCTTGAAGCTGAAGGACTGGAAGCCCCCAGTTAGAGCGGAGGAGTCGATGACATCGACACCGTACTCGCTCTGGCTCCTTCGGTAAAGAGTGACAGCGATGATCAGAAGCACCACTGTCACCACCCCCGCAGCAAGGCCCGAATACAAGGCCACATCACTGCTGTTCTCCACACCTTGGAAAGCGAGAGTGAGTAAAAAAGAGAGAGAGAGAAGCACATTTTTGAGCGACTTTTTAAGCTTTTTCCGTCTACTCCGCTTAATTAGGAGGCAAGGAGACATTTTTCTCCCGGAATAAACTGAAAAAGCGTGTTGCTGCTGAGGAACGTCAGCCGAGTTAAAGCTGTGAAAGTCTTTTATAGGGCGTAAGCGTACCTCGGTTTCAAACTACTTTACCGCCTTTTTTTTTCTGTTGTTTTCCTCATATGCTTGTGCCTCCTCGTGCACAGCTTTACTGTTCCATCCCGAAGTGTTAAAGCTACTAATGAGGAACCTCGGAAGGAAGGCGATTATAATCAACCCGGCACCTGACTGTCATTTCAAACACCGCTTGGCTCTGGCGTTGGGAGACACTCTGTGTTCCACTGGGATAATGTGACAAAACCAATTCATTAAATTAGCTCATCGGCAATGATTACGCTCTATCTGCTCCCACCAGTAGTGCAAGCGTCCAACTCCACAAAGAGAAACGAGTGGGGAAATAAAGGAGCTGCTCGCTTATTCTTAAAAGAGATAATGAGATCTGCACTGAAACAGGACATGGAGAAATCCTCTAAGTAGCCTGAAGCTCAAATGAGAAGAAATTGACAAAATATGCAAAGCGGCATTAACGGCTACAGTGGCAGGTTAATTGAGGGCTTGGAAAGTTTTGGCAGCCTGGTTGCAATCTTTTCCTCCCTCACCATTTCTGACAACAAAAATAAAAACCACCGCGTTAAAGGACGAGTAGGGCGAACACGCGTCTGTGGCTTAGCGCACAGATTGCAGTACACAGCGGTAATCAACAAATAAATACCCATTACCCAAGACAGAAAGGACGGATAAAGAGGTAAACCACTGGCTGCTTGGCTTTGGAACGCTGCACCTGGAAATGGTGCAAACTTAATGGCACAGAAAGCCGAGGTAATAATGACATAACACAGTTTAACTCAGCAGCAAATGGTGTTTTTCTGTTAGTTACAGCTTCAAGTCCAACGAGTGACATGATCCCACACACAGTATGTCATTGTACAAGAATGAAAATGGATGAAACCCTCACACTAACTTGATGTCTGCACAGTTTTATACATGTCGTGTGCTGCCTGTGAGAACATCTGGACCCTGGGATAACTCTTTGCCTCTATTTTAAGTTTGGAAGAATTCACACGGAGTCATCATAACCACACCTGTCAGAAGGATTTACCCCTCTCCAGTCATCACGATTCAAGTGTTGTTCCCTATTTTAAGATCTTTCGAAAGGAAAACTGACTTGTTAAAGGCTGAATCACCGCTCTTCATTTACTGCCGCTTCATAATGCTGAATCAACCGAACGGCTGCGTATGATGGTCCGCAATAAAAAATAAAAAAACCCAGACACTATCTTTATCTTACTTCACATGGCAGGAGTGTATCCTAGCAACAGCAGACACAATCAGCAATTTATGAAGTCGTTTATAACGATGGCGTTAAATGCGAGCAGTGAGGCTGTCTAAAGGCAATAAAAAAAAACAACCTCCAGCCAATCAACGCATCAACAGAATGATTGCACACCTTTTCTCCAATCATGATCAAGTGTTCTCCCATAACATAACATAACAGGAAGTGATGGAGGCTGAGGAGAAACTCACCCTGCGGCTTAGCATCATGTAGCAACTTTCGATCTGCAAAGACAGAGAAACATCAAAATTGGAGAGTTTCTCGTTGACCTCATTGCACACTACCTTAGTTTATTTGATTTACTACTTGTGTGTGCATCCATGCCCGCGCACACTGCGTGTTATGCATGTGTGTGTGTGGATGAATAATGAAGATGGACGAGGGTTCCCGGTAATGAGCGTGATCATAATCGAGCCAAAAATTACAGATTTAAAATGACACACTCTCTGAACAGGATGGGACTGACAGTAATGACGTTCAGCTTTTCTTTCTCGTTGCTGATGTTACCCACTCTGCGTGCAGAGGCCGCCGGTGCAGTTGTCCGTAGCCAGCGCCACGCCGTCGCACAGGCGTCCTCCGTGTTTGGGCTCCGGCGCCGTACACTCTCTGCTGCGCTGTCTCTCGCAGTCTGAACTACACGGCGACCACTCGCTCCACTCTCCCCAGCTGCCATCCACTGAGGGGGATCAGATAAAGAATACACAAAATGTTTACAGATACAAGGTTTGCGCGTACAGGGATTTGAAGGTTCATTCACTCCCGGGCTTACAGGCAAGTAAAAGAGAATAAAAAGACATGCAGACAGATAAAAAAAGAACTGACGCGACAAAAAGATGCTCAAGTCTTGTTCTAAAAGATCCAAACATCAAGCATAAGTTGATTTGGTTTAAAAGTTTGCTGGGACTTTTTTTTTATGAGAAAACAATTTCAAGGTAAGAGCTGCACTGCTATCTATACAAAAACATTTTTCCTCCTCCGGGGTGCCAGAATGTCGTGCCGTCTTGCTGACTTTGAGCACAAAGACACTCTTGCTTATGCCACACTCCATCAGTTCTCCTTTCCACCTCCAAACGCTCTGAAAGTTCCCTTCTTCCCGCTAATCTAAACGCAAATGCATCCCGTTCATGTTCAAGATGCGGCGGAGAGAATCCTTCAGAAGAAGGCAGTTGGCATAGAGTAGATAATGTTTGGAGGAATGCACTGCCTCCCCCTGATAATTTTTTTCTTCTTAAACCTGATGAGCATTTTCTTTTATACCGGCGCTGTGGTTGAAATCATAAATTTGGGGCTTGTCTCGGGCAGAGCAGATTACACAGACGTTTTTTTGATAACTGGAACTGCTGCTCTGCTTCTGCTGTTTGTTTCTCCTGCTCAGGTTTCTCTCTCCATTAATTTTCCTCTCATTTGCTGTTTAATTAAGCTCCACCGCATTAAGAGTTCAGATACAAACCACTATCAGTAGCTGGGACATGCAATGCATTCACAGGGAAATGTAACTAGTTGAAAGCCAAAGTGTGCCTCGAGCTTTTTAGGCTGATTTTCTGCCTTCGGGCGGTTCTCTGTTCATTTACGGTATTAAAATCAACTTAGACACTTCATGAGTAATCAATTACAGAGAGCGTTTGGTGGCCTTTTGCTTTGTGTCACATTTACATTTACATAATGTCGGTAATGCATCTTCGAGCAGAGTTAAACATCTCCACATTGATGCATGCTTTTAAAGGAGTAGACCGACTTTAGGATGCTTTCACAGCAGAGCTGTTTGAGTCTGCTGTGAAGAGTTTGTATCCTTGGACAGTCCGCTTCTCTGGGCAGCTGTGAAAGCTCATCAGAACTCTGGTTCTGGGCCTCGGTGTGCTTCCAGTGAGAAAGCAAACGTACTATCCAGCAAACAACCTGCTGGATAGCTCGCTGCCTCGCCTGCTGGGCACAAATTTGGTGTCGCTCCATTGTTTTCTTTTTGTTGTGAACAAGCCGGCTGCAGGGTTTCCATTTTCGATTTGCATCTGCAGTACACAGTGTGAAAGTGAAACCAAATGAAGGTGTGAGATTATTTCGGGATTTCCTGCCCAATCGAGTCCCCCGGGACCATCCTGGTGTGAAAGTGCCCTTGTTTGTTCGCTGGCTGGGCGACACAGTTGACCAGTTGTTAGCGCTGTCGCCTCACAGCAAGAAGGTTCCTAGTTTGAAACCTGAAATACGGCTGTGGCCTTTCTGTGGCATGTTCTACCAGTGTCTTTGTTGGTTCTCATTGGGTACTCCCAAAGGTGCTCCCACCCAAAGTCAGCTGGGATTGTCACAACGAAGTGTGTTGGTGTTGGATGTTGGTGTTCTTGTTTTTGTCTCTTGACTTCCTGTTTTATTTTGAAATTTACCTGCCCTCTCGTTTCAGATCACTTGCCCTTCCCTTGTGTGTCACCTGTTGCCGTGATTCCACCTGTTCCCCATCTGTGTGTGTCTATATAGGTTCTGTGTCCGGTGCCAAAGTGTTTCGTCGAATGTTCGTTCACCCAAGCCAGCTCCAAAGTCCTGATCATAGTCCCAGTGTGCATGTTCAGGAGTTTTTTGCCTTGTAGTCTTGCTTTTGGTTCCGTACTGTTTAGTTTGGTTAATTTATTGTCAGCCTCCCTCGGAGAGATTTTCTGTTCTTGGTTTTAGTGTATAGTATTGTGTAGCCTCCACCTTTCAGGAGAGGTTTTTGGTTTCTTTACCGTTTTTGGAAGGAGTGGAGGATAAGTGGTTACAGTTAATGGATGGTTAGTTTAGCTCAGCATACAGACTCTGAAGCTCATTAACGAAGACTTTATATCTCATTTGTTGGCTCTAAAAAACACAAGAAACATAACACAAGGATGCATACAGTACGCCTATGCATGGGAAAAAGGTATATATGTGCAATGTCAGTGTAATGTGGAGTTAAGGTAGTGGGTAGTGGGAATGAGTTGAGTGCAAAGTGAGTGGGATGGAGATGTGCAAAAAAGAAAACAACAGAATGGAGTGTACATTTCACAGATGCAGAGCGATGCATAGAGGCAGATATAATTAGTGAGCGTTAGTGGTGGCAGGCTAATTTGGTTAGCTTTGGGCAGAGTGAGACAAGCTGCTTCCCTCCTTATGCAAAACTAAGCTAACTGCCTGCTGCAGCGGTTAATGGGCACATATAAGAGTGGCGTTAATCTTCTCATGTAACACTCGGAGAGAAAGTAAATTAGGATTCCACCCTCCTCAAAATGTTGCACCATCCCTTTCAGTTCTGCAGTGTAGATGATGAGCGCTTTCAGGCACAAATGGTCCTTGAATTTGCAACCCCGGAGTCGATTTAATGACTCGATTGGGACCCGTGAGAGAATCATGGAGACGGTCCTCGTTGCTTACCCGGACAGAGGGTGTTGCATGTGCTCTTCTGTACCGACATGCCCTCGCAGAAGGCTCCCCCGTTGAGAGGAGCCGGGTTTGTGCAAGTGCGAGAGCGTTTCTGCACGCCGCGACCGCAGCGCACGTTACAGGGCGACCAGTCCGTCCACGACGACCAGCCTCCGTTCACTGGATGAGCCAAACGAAACGAAGAAGATGAGCAGACAAAGCAGACAACATTCTGTGCTTAACAATGTATTTTCTGTCGTGAACACCAGCGCCACTGACAGGGGGGTTCACTCAAAGGTCACGATGAACAGTAAAAAAAGATGATCAATGGTGGAAGTCTCTGACACTTCCTCCCCTGATTTACCGCCTCGAATAACGCACGATGATTGACTTATCATCACGGCAAAGGAAGGAATGCCACGTTCCGCTATTGTACATCTGTCTGAGGCTATCGGGGGGAGTAGTAGGGCCTGTCTGGGAATTCATTAGCATCGAGGAAATTAATGATTGATGGGTCTCAACAACGGGGGTTGTCAGAAGGAATTAGATAAATTCCTACAGCTGCTTTAATGTGCTCCCTGCTTTAAAAAAAATAATAGAAATAACAGGATGAAAGGTCAGTAAAATGAGCACGAAACACTCCAATTAACAAGGTAATCCTCCGGTGTGAAAGGAGGTGGTGCTGGTATGACATTATAATTTCACTTATTCTGCTTTGTCTCAACCCGAGCTATAAAAAAAAAAAAGGTTGGACACGGCGTCTGCCGGCCTGCAGCTTTTACAATGCGTTACGCTCAAGGTGCTTAGTGCCGGCAGATAAAAAGCCGGCCCATGTCACCGCTTTTCCACTATTAATAATTGAGTTCTTGTAAATATTGTGCCTGGTGTCTCCTTGTCTTTACACATGAGGGATCACTTGGCCATTACCTGCTCATTAGACTCTTGTGTGAAAAAGGACCACACGCTGCGGATGAGCGGTGCTTTTTTATATTAATGACTTTGGGGAATTTGCTTATGGTGCCAATTTGACAGCCAGCTTCTGTAGTGGAAGCTGATATTTTGAAGCTGTTCGACATTGTTTTGAGCATCCATGCTGCAAAACCTAAAGAATGCTACAAATTATGCCTCTTTGCTCATGACAGAATCTAACCTTGGACACATTTTCTTGTGTTTAAATATAAATATGATATTTCATGTCTCACCGTAGACGACAACAGTCGCCGTGGCGCTGCGTCTCTTGGCCACGATGTTGCTGGCGACGCAGGTGTAGTTTCCCGAATCGGAGAGGCGAGCTTCGGACACGATGAGATTATGGTCACCTCTCGTATCGATGGCGCCTTCAGAGCTGAGGGGCTCTTCATTTTTCAGCCATTCCACCTAAAAAACAACAGAGAGCATGAGCAACACAAACATGGCTGTTTGTCCTCCCAACCTTCTTTGTTTGAAACCCTCGCACTGGCTCAAGTGTGCCTACATTTGCACCACTTATACTCTGATGAACGGATTAGAAAGTGGATGTTATTTAACGCTATTAATTATGTAAGTGGATATAAGTGGACGCTGTTATACTTTTTCATAACCGACATAAAAGACATTTTATCCATTTTTCAGCTAATTATTCCAACTGTTTACTTTTAGTTAGCAAACTTTCTTCTTCTATAATTTTTATCATCACATTATTAACCACTGTTTATAAATTACTTTTACTGTATTTAATGTTAACTAATGATAATTAAGAAATGACTAATGAACTATTTCAACGTTTAGGCTACTGTTATGACTTTTAGCCAACAACTATTTAAGAAAAGTTGTGACTTTTATAGCTCTCTAGTTCTATACTACTTATTAAGTTCACGTATTTGTTCAACTGCAGTTTTACATGTTTTGTTGTGTTCATTCAAATGAAGGGAGAATCATGGACAGCAGTGTCAGTGGTAAAAACAAACATTACTGAGGTTTTTGTATTTATTTATAGAATAGAGGTTATTTTTGTAAATATTATTTTTTTTGGCCTTTTATGCCTTTATTTATAGGACAACTGAAGATAGACAGGAAGCAGAGAGAGGGAGAGCGACACACAGTAAATTAGCACGTCCGATGCGGGATTCAAACCGGAGCCAGCTGCAGTGAGGACTAAACCCTGCACACACGGGGCGGCCGCTTGACCCACTACGCTACCGACTGCCCCTAGAAATCACTTTTACTGTATTTAATGTTAACTAATGATAATTAGGAAATGACTAATGAGCTATTTCAACGTTTAGTCTACTGTTATGACTTTCAGCCAACTACTTCAACTATTATATTAAAGTTGTGACTTTTATAGTTCTCTAGTTCTATAGTACTTATTAAGTTCATGTATATGTTTAACTGTTGCAGTTTTACATGTTTTGTTGTGTTCATTCAAATGAATCATGGACAGCAGTCAGTGGTAAAAACAAATATTACTGAGGATTTTGTATTTATTTATAGAATAAGGTTTTTTTTTTTTAAAAGATGATTTTTTTGGCCTTTCATGCCTTTAATGATAGGACAGCTGAAGATAGACAGGAAGCAGAGAGAGGGGGAGTGACACGCGGTACATTATCCGTCCGATGCAGGATTTGAACCAGGGCCAGCTGCAGCAAGGACTACAGCCTCCACACATGGGGCGGCCGCTTAACCCACTACGCCCCTAGAAATCACTTTTACTGTATTTAATGTTAACTAATGATAATTAGGAAATGACTAATGAACTATTTTAACGTTTAGTCTAGTGTTATGACTTTCAGCCAACTAAAACTATTTAAGTAAAGTTGTGACTTCTATAGCTCTCTAGTTCTATACTACTTATTACCGACTGCCCCATAGAATAGAGGTTTTAACACATCACAGAAAATGAGAAGCTCTCTAAGTGCATTGAAATAAATTCATGCTTTTGTATTGATTTGTTGTGGTTATTTTTTTGATATACCATTCATTATTCATCTGAGGAAAGTGCGTGCTACTGTATGTGCGATAAAACATAACTATGACATATCTCTCATATCTTACCGTATTTGTTAAGATAAGCCGGGGACACATTTGTATTATGAGATTACAAGATTTGAGGTTTGTGGCAGGGTCATGAAATGAATGACAGCCTCTCGGAGGGAGTGAGGCAGCAGGTACGGCACATCCTTACCAATTCAGTGGCCATGTAGTGAGCGAAAGTAATAAGGAACTACAAAATAAAGGACGTTCTGTTGATGCTCCTCTCCGTGCATGACTGGCCCTGTAAATTGCTATTAATGTGCCACTGGCTTGAGCTTTTCATTGAGAGAGACGAGCTCAGGCATGAGGGAGTGGGGGGTTTGATTTATGGCAGTGTGTTTGAGGATTAAAAACTCCGCCCCACTGGGAGCTCCATGTGTTTGTGCACGGGGGTCATACTCCAGTGTGTTTTGTGGGCGCGTGCATGCGTGTCAAGGGAATATAACAACAGCCAACAAACTCAGAGATTGCTTTGCTCTTTCCAAGCACCCTGGATGAAAAAATCCAGCCCGGAAATCAATAAATCAGGAGTCATGTTGTCACAAATGCTTTTTTTTCTCCTTCAGATGGCCAAAGCAGTCTTTCATCATGTGCCTTTAATTTGACTTTTTTCACCGTTTGGCTCCACAGCTTTGAAGACAACCCAACCAACCGACCACGCCGGTGGGCCGCATCGGTCATTCCATCAACGCTTGTCTTTATATTTTTGCCTTTCACTTTCTCACACCTTCAATGTCTAATCAACCCCTGTGTCGCCGTCCATGCTGTATTACATTCTCCACAGCGGCTACCATCAATCCACCCGGTTACAGACGCAGTCGGTTTCAACCTTTTACACTAGAAAAACAGAGCAAATCACATGAAATTCATCCTTGTGGCTTCATCATAGCTTTATTATTATTTCTGCTTCAGGCACTTACACACTCCTCGGTCTGCAGAGGTCTATATGATCACATAAACACAGAACAAAGTCTGGATCACAGTTGTTCTTCCACTGATTGTATAAAGCTTACCCTCTCTAATCTAGTGTCTGGGAAGTGTTGAATTAACCTTGACAAGTAGGAGGTTTGTGCTTTATCGCCTTCTCTGCAAATACCGCAGCCTCTTTGGCAGAAAAATAAATAAATTAAAGGATGTCAGAGGTGAACTCTGTTGTTTTCACCAGGGTCACATTATAGTCTGTGTATCGTCTGCACTATCCGGGAAAAGATTCGGCCTCAAAGGCATCTCTAACGTCAGACTAAACATCTCTAATGTTAGAACCCAAAAGCACAACCAACAACTCTGAGTCCAAATTTGCTTGAGGTCGAAAAAAAAATAGGCGAAAAGTCAAAAGCAGGAGGAAAACTTCATCCAATAGAGGATGAGGGGAGCAAGCAGCTGTCCAAAAGGAAGGCGGAGGGTCATAAGAGGCAAAACTCAGGCGGGCAAAGGACACGGCTGAAAACACAACAGATGACCTGGCAGGGGAATGAAGGGAGTCGGCTGCTGTGTGTGTGTGTGTGTGTGTGTGTGTGTGTGTGTGTATATATCTATATAGGGAAGTGGGAGCAGGTGTGCAAGGTGGACGGGGGAGATCAGGTGATGAGGAATGGCGGGAACAAGCGGGGGGTGACTGCAGGGCAGCGGGGAGTGGCAGCATCTGAAGCGACAGCGTCACACTCAGTTCATGGCAGCAGCGCAGACGAGGAGGAAAATGCGACACTAAGAACCGGCTGCCACCGTGACGGACGAAGCCTTCGGAAGACGATAATGAACCAACAGCTGACTTTTTAAACTGACCGAGGGGTCACGCAAGCAACAAATTACAGAAGATTCACACCGCAGGCTCCCGTCTTTCATTGCTTTCCTCCACTCTCGGTAAAAACGCAGGCTATTTTTCTACTTAGCTGCATGTGTGGTGATGTGAGAAGAGGTCAGATATGAGTCGGAAGCTATTGGTCACCAACTATTAGAGAAGAAGAACTTATAATTACACAAGTTCAGAGTTATATGGTCAGTTTTACGGCTGCAAACACAGAGTGCATTAACTTATATGATATCAAATTACTTAAAAACACACATTTATTTCAGGAAGAGAAAAAAAACTATTTTCCTGCAGGCTACAGGCAGCGATAAACAACCGTGATGGAGGAACACAATGTGAAAAATTTACTGAATTGAAAATTAACCCTCCACCCTTTGTTCGCTTCCCAACATGTATTCAGATGGGATGCATATTTATAGAGTGCTGCCAAAATTGAACTTGACAGCTACCAAGATTTTTACCATTATGTGGCGCAAATTAAATATATTTTCAACGTTTAGTGGATAATATGTCACCTCAGGAAATACGGAGCGGAACTAAATGTGTTGCCGAGAGCTAAAAAAATAAAAATAAATAAATTCAGAGACACATTGTGTTATATTGAACACATTTCTTTCAATGACAAATCTAATTTCTTCTCCGGTTGTAACAAGTAAATATAATGAGACGGATGCTCGACGTGTGTTTTGCTGCATTTTTTCATTATAAGTTATTAAAGCGACTCAGAGAAGTGTGGGTTTTTTTTCTTTTTACATATTTATAATGACAGTGTGAAGTCATCGGTGCTAGTTAATGGGGACGAACAAAAGAATACAGAATTACAGCCTGATTCAATGTAATTCAATTCAGAAATTATCCTTCAAACGCTTAATGACAAGAAGTAAACACGACAAACTTTATTATGTCCGTTCTTTTGCAGTGCATGACACATATATATATATATATATATATATATATATATATATATATTTATATTGGAGGTGCAGGGTTGTCTGCCACCTGTTACATAAATAATAAATTACATCTGTGGCTTGCCATAAGACTGTGTTTAATCAAGGCCGTTGCATCTTTATAAAAATAGGGTGAGTAATCAAACTTTTTATTGCCGGGGGAATGTGGAGAGAGATAACAGCAGAGGACGGTTACCGGACACGGAGTCCAGGTGAGGTTGAAGCACCTGCGACTCCACCTGACTGTTCAAGCAACTCGGAGCAACTGCAATTAATCACAGGGACCGACTTCACGAAATTAAGGCTGATCATAGGTTTATTTTTTATGCCGCATTCTCCATAGAGCTGCAGTATAAACAGCAGGTGTGTACTGTACGTGTGGGCGGATGCATGGATGGATGAGGTGCTCCGTCTGTTTGTACTTTCGCCTCAGTGACAAGCCGGCCTCCTCTGTTGCCGTTTTAAAACCTCAAACTCCAGATATCGACGATCCCCATCGGCTGCATCTCATACCAGAGTACGTCAATACGATGCTCGTGGCTATTAATGAAAACTTTTTAATCATATTTGTTCACTATCTGACAACAACGTACTCTTTTATAGTCGGGGTAACTTGAGGACAGGGATGTAGCGGATGGTGGAAACAGACAAAGACAAAGATTTACTACCAGAAAGTAAAAACGAGGCCTGTGCCAAGGTCTTTTGTTTCTGCAGTGATGTTGCCACATAGAGGATGTTTCCTTTGTGCTTCTGTCAGCCTCCGGTTCACCTGCCCCATCATCTCACCACCAGCTCCGCCTCAACCAGCCACATCTCTCGCTCTAACCATGTCGTGGCCGGCCTCGAGTTCGCCTTTGTTGTGAGTTGTGTCTAACTTTGATCTCATTTGTCTTCAGGATGAATCCTCCCAGCCATTCTGCCACGTCCAGCTCCGCCTCATCTCTGCATCTGCTCCTTGGAGTTTTGCCACCAGCAGCACCCAGCACTGGATCCCTATCACCTCTGTGACCGGAATAAACTGTTTCCACTTGATTCTGATCTCTGGTTCTGGTCCGTGTTTGCTTGTTGTTTTGACACCGCTGTTGACTTATCTTAAGTTTAATGGGTTGCTCTTTGGCCTGTGCTACAGAGTTTCCTAAAAATAAAAAAATAAAAATCGGGACAGTAGTTCTCTTCGTAATCCTCCTGACAAACAAATGGCACCAAAAAACATCCTTGGCTGATGCAATAAATTCTTAACGTTACTGCACCAATTACCAAAAGAGTGTGTGCCACATGGCAACCTGCTGCCAAGTGGCTGGCACGTACTCTGACATGCTTCTCTGACACTCCATTTATTATTGAGGATTTGAGGATGGATTAAAAGAAGGAATGATTTCTGGCACTGCTGCTGTTGGTGCTGATGTGGCCAAGTAGCATTTACTGTAAGTGCAAGTATAGTTCGTACTTTAATGCGACTTTACACTCACTACAATACTGCACTGCTCACTCAGATTGGGATTTTTATTACAAAATATAATAAATGAAGGTGTATTATTATAAATAAAGCTACACGACAGCGTATTAGTTAAAATTAGCCCAACCTTTACCAGCTGCAGCATTAATGTGATGCCGAATGAATAAAATAAAATAAGTGAAATAAGTCGGATTTGCATGCTGTGGTATTTGTTGTACTGTAGATAATCGTTCAGCTTCTTCCAACATGTTTTGAATACAAATCAGCCCACACTACACTACAGTTCATAGATTTACAACAGTAAGTAAAAAAAGAAAGATGTATTGACGTATTTACGGATCATTCAAGGCGATTATAATCGAATTAAACAGTGAAGCAGCACCTAAACACCTAAACCTCATAATATAAATCACATGCAACACTCCCGACGTTACTGTAACATAAAACAGAATCTAACAAAATGTCATTGTGCTGTTTCTTTTGTTCTGACCCGTCGAGGGGACTTCAGGTGTGATTTATCTTGCAGCAGTAACCTGGTGCATCAGAACGGTGACATTTATGCTTTAAGCTGAACATAGTCCCATTTTTAAATAAAGAAGAAAATAATAAATAAAGAAATAAAGCTGCAGTGTTTACAAAGCCCCGGCTGAAGGACAGCAGCTGTGGTCTGGGACTCTCGTGTCACCGTGAGTCTGTTCAGCGACACAAACACAAACCACTTATAGTGCTTTTTATGTGTCCGCCGCAAAAAACTCGCAAACCACACTTAAAAACACAACAACTTTCCAGTCGATGCTTTTTAGCCCGTATCGATAACGGGCGAGCTGTGTTTGAGTGTTGAAGCATCGATTACCGTGGCATCGATCCGCCCTTCACTGGGGATCATTCACTCGCCCTCACTGCAACACTGCTGGGTTTGTTTACGGTGTTGTGTGTTTGTGGAACGCTCTAACAGTGGCTCTGCTGTATATACTGCTGTCATCCGTCTTATCTGCATTATACAATAATCGCCACTCTTCCAAATGCACGTTTGAATAAGCTGATAGAAAACTGAAGGCCGCTTTCATTGGACGTGACGCGAGATCAGACACTGGTTCATGCAAAAATGATATTTTCGAATAACTCATGCAAGCGTTGCCAGCCTATTAAAGACGTTTGACTGATTCCTACCATCCACAGAGAGTCTAAAGAGACAATTATGTGCCGAGGCTGTTAAATGAACTCGCCTAATTGGTCAAAATTTGTTCCTTAAAAAGGTCACATGAAAGTAAAAGTAGATAATTTAAGTAACTTCTTTAACAGCCTCTGTTCTTCAGTGTAACCGACCACAAAATGATCCACTCTCTGTGATCGTAGGAGCTGAATATATGGGGGGAGTGTTTCGGGTCCCTTATCTCAGGGAATTCTCACTCTCAAGTAAATTAAAATAATCTCCTCGTCCTTTGGTTTGGTTTTTACCGTCTCGTGTTTTTAGCTTTGATTTATCTCCCTCCCTCTCCCTTCACTCTTTTCCAGTGTCTCGCTGCTGGAAGTATATAAACCAAGAGTGTGATTTGCATTCCATGCCGGTCCTGGAGTCTCCCCTTCAGGGGGGGAGAGGAGAGCGATAGAGAGATGCACATGCTGATGTGAAGGCAGGGACAGGACAGACTCAAATGAGCCTGATAAGCCAGCGCCTGGGGAGGACAGGAAACGGATTTGCTTAATTGGCAAATTTGTTCCACTTAGATAGCTGCAACCGGTGTTGAACTACACCGCACCTAAACCCAGCCGAGCCGGGGCCTTACGGCGGTGTGCTGGCGGTGGTCATCATGTTGAACTGTTAAACAGATGCTCATTTAAAATCTGATCGCAGCCGCGTCCCTCTCAAAGTTCAACTTTTCTGCCTTGTTTAGTAACTTTTTGTTTTGTTTGTTCGTCTCTGCTAGAGAGAAAGAGAGAGAGCAAATAAAATGAGCTCATGATATATGGTCAGCAGGGGGTCCATGAACCATGCAGCCGGGTTTCATTTTTCTGATAGCTTCAAGCTGTTTGAAGAGGCTCAGAGCGCAGAAAAGCTATCAGCTTAAACTTGACTCACGCACAAAAAAAAGAAAAGTATGTCCTGTTCAAGTCGCTCCGATTCCGCCCTGCACCAGGCCTAAACACTCAATTATTCTGAAAGCAAATGTAATGGCCTGCATTTACAATCATTTAAATGGGAAGTGAAAGCGACACGGAGACGATTACAAAGCATCGCAGTAGGTTTTGTTCCATCTGATTCAATTAAAGTTGAGTTTCATTAACAAGCGCCCTCCTCCTCCACGTCGCTCATGCCCGTGCCCTCCCTGCCTTCCCCTCACTCATCTATGGCCTTTTCTTCTCAACGCAACAATGACTTTCATGAAATCACATTAAACAAATGAGCCCTCCAAATTTGACAGCAGCATATTGGAGAGGCGGGGGTGGCTGAAGCCTTGTTGTGTCCTTGGTTTATCTTAACACCATCTCTGGAAATGTTATGTTCATCACTGAATAATTACATTTTAAGTACTTCAAATGACTTTGGATGAGAGGCCCGATGATTAATTACACTTGGTAAAGAATACTCGGGCGGTTAATGCGGGGCTAATGATTGTAAAACTGTTTTTTCCTAAAGTTGTTGAAGACGTTTTATTTCTTCCACCACTAAACTTTTAACCTTACAAAGCAGAAGCACAGTTTTCACTTGCCTTGTTTAGAGCTGGTAAGACTTTTTATATCTTTGCATATCTTTGGATTATCACTCAAAGTCAGCCATGAAAAAGATGTTTCACAGACTCTTAACGAACCCTACCTGCATGCAGGATGAAGCCATTACCTTTCTGGTTGGGATTACTAAACTTGGGACTTAGAAAATGTTGTTGCATGCTTCAGTTAATGTCACACCGCGATGAGGTCAAGCTGGGTTTTTGTCTTGTCTCGTCACTTCCTGTTTTATTTTGAAAGATAACTCTCCTCTCGTTTCAGGTCACTTGCCCTTCCTCATGTGTCACCGGTCTGATTGTTTCCACCTGTTCTCTATTACCCTGTGTATATATTGTCTGCGTCTCCCTTTGTCTTGTGCCGAAGTGTTTCGTCTCTCGTAGCGTTCACCTAAACCTTATTTTCATAGCCCACAGTCCTAGCGTCATAGCTCTAGTGTTCTTTTGTTTTCCTTCCTCGAAAGAGTGATTTTTTGTTGTAACTTTGTAGTCTAGCCTTTTTGTTTCTTTGTGTATAGCTTAGTGTTTTCAGCCTCGTTGGAGCGAAAGTTTCATAGCCTTTTGTTTTTCTTTCTAGAGAGTGATTTTGAGTTTGTTAATCTTAAATAGAGAAGCTTAAAGTTTTTTTCCTCCTTGGAGTAAATTTTTGTTTACCCTAGTTTAGGCCTTTTTTCATAGCCTCACTCAGTCGAGGATATTTTGTGATCTGAATAAAACAGCTCTCTGCCAAACTCTGCATCTGAGTCCTCTTTTGAGTCCGGGCCCGACAGTTAATAGACACAACAACCTATTTTTAATGTGTTTTATACTGACAGACTGGGCTTCCAGCCTTTCTGTGCTTGATCAGTCAAAATACATACTTTGCAAAATAACATCCTGTAGTGACAACTAGCGATGGGAATCGAGAACCGGTTCTTGTTGAGAACCGGTTCTGTGTGTTTCAATTCCATGGAATCGTTTGGCAGGTTATCAAACGATTCTCTTATCGATTCCAGAAAGCACGAATTACGTCACGTAACTTCCGCAAGAAGTTACGCACGCTCGATTCCAGCAAACACGACAAATTACGGAAAGTAACTTACAAGTTTTGCAACTTTGGCACGTGCAATGCAATTAGCAGTAAACAATGTCACCCACTTGGTTCAAACGCTCCAAAGTTTGGCTGCATTTTACCAAAACAGACGGCGACAGGGCGACTTGCAATCATTGCAAAGTGGAGATAACAGCGTTGGGAGGGAACACGACGAACACGCAGAAACATTTGCGCACACAACATGCGATATTTTTAAATGAATGTCGTGTTTTTGACACGCTTCAGACTGGAGATGAATCTCAACCTAGCAGCAGCGGCAGCCAGGCTATGAGCACCTCTGCGGTTACTACAGAAGGTAAATAACACACTGCCTACCATGTTAGCGCCATGTGCTTCTTTGTAAAACATGCTATAACAGTTAACTTTAAACGAATGCCTTCTGCATTACATTTAGAAGATGACCATGACGAGAGAGAGAGTCTGGCAGCTGTACTAGTACTCGCTCCAGTTGACTGCCTCCTCTAGTTGATGCTGATCAAACTGTTTGTTCTCCTTTTTTTCCCCAAATGAGAATCGATAAGAGAATCGAATCGTTAAGCAGAATCGATAAGAGAATCGAATCGTTAAGCAGAATCGATAAGAGAATCAAATCGTTAAGCAGAATCGATAAGAGAATCAAATCGTTAAGCAGAATCGATAAGAGAATCAGAATCGCAAAAATCTTATTAATTCCCTTCCCTAGTAACAACTGAGCTGGAGACGAGACGTGTTGCTATGCAAAATCTGGTAAATGAAAACTGCAGTTATGTCACAAAAAATGATGGTTCCCTGATAGTTCTCTGATGGTTCTGATGGTGCCCTAGATGTTTTCTTAGAACTACATTCATTAAGCAGTCATTACTACAAGCGTGGTCTTTATCCTCCAGTGGTTTTACCACAGACTTCAAACTCCCACACATGATTGCACCAATCGAATGACGTATATTGTGAGTCCTAAAATTAGCGATTTGACGTGCATCTGCGTGATGGTAGGAGATCAAGATGTGCTATTGCACAATACGAAAGATACGAGAGACCACAAAATCGACTAACTCTGAAATGATTTTCACGATATTTGTTTTGTTATAAATGTGAGAAACTCAACATGATGCCGGTTACTTCTGGTAACTGTACTGAAGTCACTGGGGGTGGATCTAATCAGCTCTATGTCAAAACATGAATGTTCTGAACAGCCACAACTTCCAGTGGGACGTCCATTTTCCGATCCGTGTTCCGAACAGGGAACATCGAGTCTGAATAATTTAGAGTTTCAGCTTTTCAGAGCTTCTCAAAAATGTACATTTCTACATCTATGATGGCGTTAAAATGCAGCTCTTTGCTCGTTACTGCATTAATAATTAAATCAATAAATTATATCGCACTATATTACAGTAATGTATTGCTTGTGTCGCTGTCTTAAAGGCACCGTGTGTAGGATTTAGTTGCATATAGTGATGTAATCGCCGCATTGCAATCACCCTCACCTTTCTGGTGTAAAGGAGAAACAACACTTTAAAGGTCCTGTCTAGAGTCAGTGTTTAGTTTGTCTGTTGTGGGCTACTGTAGAATCATGGTGTTTAAACATGGCGGCCTCTGTGGAAGAGGACCCGCTCCCACTGTAGATACAAAAAAGATGATTTTAAAGTAACAACAACAGAACAAGATTCTTATTTTCAGGTGATTATACACACAAGAAAACATCTATGAGAATCCATCTCGGCATGTGTGTGTGTCCGAATCACAACAGTTCAGACCAATCAGCGTTCTATGTGTTTTAAAAATTAGGATTAGTTGTTTTAACTTTAAACAGTGTGTGTGTCTCCTGTTATTTATGTCTCGTGCATTTCCTTATTTGGCCTGTGTTTACTGAGGCTGGCAGGGAGAGATAATTATAAATGTATATGTATCTACAACTGTTTTTTTTTAACCACTATGACGTGTGCTGCTGCCTTTCTTGGCCAGGTCACCCTTGTGAAAGAGGTCTTGATCTCAATGGGTTTTTATCTGGTTAAATAAAGGTTATACAGTGGTCCCTCGTTTATCGTGGGGGATACGTTCTAAAAATAACCCGCAATAAACGAAATCCGCGTTTTCCAAGTTTTACAATTATTATACATGTTTTAAGGCGGTAAAACCCCTAACCACACACTTTTATACACCTTTTTACACGCATTTTGTACAGTACTCCCTTAAAGAGGACGCAGAACACATGTGCGGTTCTCCCAATTTAGGACGATGCGTGTTCATACTGTGCAGCACGCTGTAAAAAAAGCATGCAAAATTACACTGAAAAAAATCCGCGAAACAGCGAAAAGTGAACCGTGATATAGCGAGGGACGACTGTAAATAAATAAATAACATTAAATAAACCAATAGTTCAAGGACGTGAGTGACAGGCCTGGGAAGTGTCATTTGGACAAGAAACATAATGTTCATTACTGAGCAGAAAACCAAAAAAGGACCCTATCTGTAGGGAGGGGTCCGAGACAGCCCATTTTTAAAAATGTATAAGAACCAACTGTTAGAGCTCCTCGAGGAGCCTTTTCTCTGTAACCCCCTTTTTGTGTGTTGAGCTGTTAAACGCTCCTTCTTGTACAAGAATAATAAATTCAACTTAAACTTTGATACTTTGAATCCAGTCTTCCTTATTCGAGGGCTTAATAAATTCCCATAACACTACGAGTTGATGAAGAACTACTATCAGCTACAGGAACGGTTAAACGCAGGACAGAGTGTGTGAGAAGTGACGGTTTGCTGCTAGCATTATATATATCACAGCCGAAGAGGATTTCTTCACTGAAAGAAGAAGCTTTCCTTGATGGATGAGATGTTTCGGCTCTTCTTCTGACTTGGGTTTGATTCATTGATCTGACAGTGATAGATGGTTCATCCAATCACCTGTATTTTCGCCCTCCAACTGTTTGCACAGATAACTTCTGTCATGCAGGTAAGTCAGTCTTCTTTTTGACCAAACCAGTACTCAGAACAAAAACTGAGTATATATAAGAGGCCAAGAGGAAATTGAATTGCAGTTGAAATCATTATGTGTCTATTGTACGCTAATGAGAGCCAATACTGTAATACCTTCAACATTACACTGAGTATAATCTGTATTCCAAACAGCTCCCCGTCTATAAAAAGTGGAGCCAAGTGAAAAGATTTGGCTATCTCTGACTCTTGTCACCAATAAACGGAAGCGGATTTAAGCTGTTTTACTATGATACATGCTCCGCGGTTGGACTTACAGTGCGCGCAGATTATTGCCTCTATCACTGCTGGGACAGATAATATGGCATTCTCTCACTTTCATTAACATCCTACACAGCAGCCCCGTAAACCCCCGGGTGGCTTAGTTACAGCGAGATACGGATAAAGTTCCTCCCCTCCTCTCACTGTTAGTGTCGCCTCCGAGAACACGACGAGAGCAGCGACATAAGGGGATTTCGAGCTGTACGGCGTTTGTGTTTTAAGAAGTTGGAACTCGCTTCATTTGCATCTCGTGAGCCGAGCTCCCTAACATCAACCGTTTGCTTCGACGTTGCGAGTATTAATTTCCATCAGGATCAGTTGGAAAAACGCAGTGAAAGGTTTAAACAAATGTCATGACCAAAATAAACACGGCTCGGAATACAAATGGGGTTCAACGGATCACACTGCATCATGACCTCAATTCCTTAAATTCAAAAACTGTAGCTGAGAGACGACCTCTCTCTCTCTAAAACCGAATTTCACAGCGCCGGCTGCAGAAAAGGCTTTAACCTCTCAGCGATGCCTCGAGTCATGAAAAGAGAAAAGTACAGCCACATCCAGGACTCTGACTGAGTATTTTTATTTTTTCCCTCTTCCTCGTGCAAGTCATACTAGAGGGAGCTGGATTTGTCCCTGCATTATTTACTATTACCATTCTCTTTGTGAGCCAGAGTCACATTAATGAATGCATGAGGAGTTGCCTATTTGATGACCACAATGCATGGGGGAGACTCGTGGTACACCGATGCTCCATTTGTGTGAGCTGAATCATTCATCACACACCACACACACACACACACACACAAAGTGCAAAGGCACAGTTTTATGTGCATTATGTGTTTCTGTGGAAGGAGTCAGTGGTCATCTATAAGGAGTCTGCTTTTTATTTGGGATCAACGTTTTATTAGAGCCAAAGAAATGCAGCCAGCTGGAGAGAACGTTCGGCCTGTATTCTGTACCGAGTCCAGCTCCAAATTTAAGATGAACTGTTGTATCGTAACCTCTCTCTTTTAGGGCTGCACGATATGGCCTGTAACCAATATCTCGATATTTTTAAGCTATATCGCGATTCACGATATATATCTCGATATTTTTCTAAGCTATATCGCGATACACAATATATATCTCGATATTTTTAAGCTATATCGCAATACACGATATATATATCTCGATATTTTTGATGTTGTTGTTTTGTATTGTTTATTTTTAATAAATAATGTCATTATTACTTTGATAGCATTGTAATTGCTCAGAATCAGTGTAGAACAGTCGATCTACACCTGCTATACGACACACACTCCTTTTATAGCATTTTAACACATTTCTTATGACTTGACTCAATACATTTTATAATGTAAATATGAGCTTTAAAGCAGTGCAGCATCATACTCGGCTTATGACACACTTTTTTAAAATCAAATTTTAACCATTCTTCATATTTTATAAATAAACGTTTAATACATTTACCACCCACGTCTTATTTTGAAAACCGTGTCCACACGCTGCAGTAAGCTCGCGCAGTATTTGCCATAAAGTCGGTAATAAGGGCGCACTTGAAAATATTGGAGCAGCGGGGCAGTGTGCTGCGTGCTGTGAGCAGCACCAGGAGTGAGTGACACAGGCAAAACTCCGGAGAATTAAATGACGACGGCTTAAAACATTTACATGACAAGCACTCGATGGTCGCGATATAGTCATTTCATACATCTCACGGAGAACAAGCCGCGATATATCGAGTATATTCGATATATCGCCCACCCCTACTCTCTTTAAAAATCTGTGATCATCTAAAAAGGTTAGCCGTAATGACCCTGCAGGCGTCTTTGTGCTTGTTGACTTCGACTTTTTCCAGCTTCAGTAGGAATACGCTCAGTCGCACTGAGTGTGTTTATGTGTTGGTTTGATACGACCGCTCTGTTATGTCGGTTAAACTTTTTCTCAGTCTCGAATGAAACAAACACACATTTGATGTAAGATTCGAATTTTTCCTCCAACATTTGCAGCGAAAAAAAAATCTTTGAAACTAAGTCTTACTGTTTCACGCGTTAATTTATAATTATGACAGGAAATCATGATTACTATGTCTCTTATTAGTGAGCTAGCTAGTCAACTCTAATGATGTTTTTCTTTTTTTTTTGCATTCCTGATAAAACATTTTACTGAAAACTTAATAAGCAGGCCCACACATGATCTGCACCCACGAGAATCTGACAACACCTCTGCACGTTTTTACTTTTTTGATCTAAATGAATATGCTGCTTGTAAAACTCAAAACAAGCAAATTAAGATTTGCTTTCTTTGCTCTCACACATTTTCCAACAAATATTTAAACTTTTGCTGTCAGGTATTTATTTCTTTCAGCCTGCTCGAGGTAATTTTAGGTGGTTGTAATGCAAAGCGTGCACATCTTTTTGTTAAAACAACAACAGCAACAACCCAAACTGTGTTATTTAAAATGAATGTGTTTAAGCAAAAAAAAAAGATAATTTCCATAAATTTCCATCAAGTCATAATGTTTATCATATGAAAGTCACAATAAAATAGTCCTAACATAACTAGTAAGTGTAACAAGGACTCATTTGGAAGACAAAATTGGTGCAAACGTGCAAGTGCATGCAGAGCAACCCAACGTTTCGTTTGCATTTTGCAGGATTCAGACTGAAGACTGAAAAATATCAGCAGTGGTGCGGCATCATGTTTATTACTCCAGTGATCTACGCTCAACAGTTTTCTACCTGTTTGAAATCGTGATGCAGTCTTGCAACAGATCCCACTTTTAACAGATGCTGGTGTTGATGAACTGCAAAGGAGTCTCGATACTATAGTTTGACATTGGCTTGTGTTGGGAATAAAAACACCTGTTGCATCCAAACCTGATTCTGAGTGAGTAGTCGTGCTAAATTAGTAAAAAACTTATAGTCTGTACATCTATCTGTGCTTATAGGAATGTTTTTTAGTATCATTCCCCTGATGTAATGCCCTAAAATTGAGAAAGCAGACATAAAAAAAAGGCAACACTGATCTACCAACCTATTTTCTCGAGCAACTTTTTGCTGCTGTGAGTGATGACATCCTACACGAACATACTGTTTCTGCCAAAGAACTGTTAGAACCGTTTCGGTTACATCACACCATGTTTTTTTTCCCCGGTGTCGCGGAGAGGATTCGACACCGTGAATCACAACCTGATGACAGTTGGTGGGTTTGCAAATCAAATCTCATTAAACCACAGATCATGATGAGGAGGATTGAGGTGGGGGTTAGTAAATATTACCTAAAAAAGAAGAGTCCTTCCTCTCTACTCATGAATAATGCATGTTATAGAGAAATACAGAGCGGAGTTTAAAGGGGCTTTAAAGCTGAATTCAGCTCTTTAACCTCATCATTTTTTAATAGCAAATCCAATGTGCTGGAAAGGAGCCAAACTTCAGAAAAAGAGGAGAACTGTTCCAATCATTCTGTTCGTGCTGAATGTAATTAAAATGTCTGACTTATAGATGAAGATACTAGGGATACAAAAAGTAGAAAATGAATGGATTTATATATATACATATGGGTATATGGGTATCCGTGTTATCCTCAAGCTCGTGTCCTGGGATTCTGAGGGTTCTGCGCAGTATCTTCCATGTTCCTAGGACTGCACTCTTCCGGACTGAGGCTTCAGATGTCGTTCCCGGGATTTGCTGGAGCCACCCTCCCAGTTTTGGGGGTTACTGCCCCAAGTGCCCCCACCACTACCACGAGGACCACGCAACCCTTGACCTTCCACATCCGTTCCAGCTGCTCTTTCAACCCTTGATACTTCTCAAGTTTCTCATGTTCCTTCTTCCTGATGTTGGCGTCAGCTGGGATATATATATATATATATATATATATATATATATATATATATATATATATATATATATATATATATATATATATATATATATATATTAGGGGTTGTACAGACTAGTCAACTTTACTAGGCCACAATGACGTTTAGAGCTTGACGTCGAAAGAGGGCTGGCTCAATTCGTGGCTGTGGCAGCTAGTAGTGGCATTTCCGGTGGCAGCTGCCACCAGACGAATTGAGCCAGCCCCTGCTGCACTAATCTCAAAATTTGATGCAAACACGATGGACGCAAACGTTACCTGGCTGTCCCAGCGACAAGCACGCCAAGCGAGAGGATTTTTTCACTCGCTGGTAAAACCATCACGCGACAGCGGGCGAGCCTTCACCCAGCGCACGTAGATGCGCTCGTGTTCCTGCAAACCAGGACCGAAAAAAACGAAAACTATGACTGAGCAGGACTGTGACGATGACTAGGCTTGCAGGTGTTGTGTTGTTTTCCTCCCAAATTGTTTGTTCAGTATTTTGTTTTCCACTATGGGAGATGTAGATTTATGTGTAGATAGGGACGGACTGGCCATCTGGCATACCGTGCATTTGCCCGGTCAATGACGTCACCGGCGACTAGTCGACGTCGACTCGACTTTCATCATATTAGTGTTGACTTATAAAAATCGGAAGTCGTGCAACCCCTAATATATATAAAACACGATATAAACAAAGCTTCATCTATTATCATTCACAAATAGTAATATAGTAACGGATTGATGCATTATTAGTCCCTGTATGTAAAGACCTGTCAATCATTCTCAGATTAATGGCGGCGTTCCAGTTCCCCGCTTTGAAATTTGCCGCTTTTGTTTACGCACGGATCACAGACTGTGTCTGTAAGCGAATGCAAAGCTTCAGATGCTCGGGCACACGTGCAGGCTTTGATATTGACATATCTGCCTGCTGAGCCTTCACATGAAGGCGTGCGGCATCGGAGCGCAACACAATACACGCACACACACACACACACACACGCACACACACACGCTACTCGACAGTACCGTCCACAAGAGCCTCATTATATATTCATTGTAAAAATTAAAATGGCAGTGGCAGGCTCTCGCTTTCAGACACACATAAACACTCCGGCTCAGAGGAGGGAGAGGGTGAAATGAATACATGACATCTAAATAAGTCATAGCCGTGCATCCTTTTACCGGAGAGCACAGCACACGATGCACATGGATAGATTTTACCGCCGGTGTATGAATGATCACTCTAACTCGAAGAGAAGGAGCCAGAGAAACTAAACAAATGGCGACTGCAGCTCTGGCTTTTATACTAAAACCCAGAGAGAAGAATGTGTGTGCGTGCTGCACGGCGACGAAACATCATGCAAACAGAGTTACGCTGGAGGTAAAGCAGACAGATGGCTGCTCCTCTCCAGGCGGAGGCAGGAGAAAATGTTACTTGTTTGAAGTGCAAGAAGCCCTCACCTCAGCCACAGGCACTCCCTCTGGGGGACGACAGTGTAACACAATCATGCCATTCAGAGGCACCTCGGTGCCTTGGGGGTCTTGCTCAAAGTTCTTCCTCAGGTCTAAGAGAGAGAATAAACAACCTGCATTAAAAGAAGAACTACAGCAGCATGAAGGAGCAGGAATGTGCCATTTGTTTCATGTGTGACCTTCTCTACACACACAAACATGAAAAAAAATTCTATAAAATCACGGCACCGGGTTTTGAAGTATAACCTTTTTCCAGGAACAATAAGGTCAGTCTGGTATCAAAATGACTCACAGGCGATCCGGACAGTTGCCTTGCGGCTCTTGGAGGTTCCCAGGTGGCTCCAGGCGACGCACAGGCACCAGTAATCCTCCGGGCCGTGGAAGTCCTCCACCTGCTGACGCGACACGTTGATCATCACCTCGCGGATCTTCAGCCCTGCAGATAAAGAGACGGTTGATTGAGCTAAGATTAGCTTTCGTTTATATCGCGGGGAGCGATCAATCAAAAGAGATGAAGACGCGTAGGGAAGCGGATGGTAAGTGAAATCTGAATCTGATAAGATTATCAGCGGTAAACAGATCCGCCGTTTGCCAGGAGGAGACAGGAAGAAGAGAGTGCGCTCGTCAAAACAAAAGTACGTTTGAGGGATTTTGTTTGGACAAGAGTTTAAACTGTACTTGGCAACTTCGGTGCCAACGCTGACATCTCTGTCATTACTGCTCTTTCCACAAACTCTTGTTAAAACTTCAGTTTTGGCAAACAGATGGCCGGCGACGGAAGAAATTGCTGGCTGCTCTGGAAATTGTTAGCGAGCCCTCATGTCCTCATTTCCTCGTTCAGTATCTTTAAAACATAATCCATTTATAGAGAAGTGACACTAAATGCTTTCCAGTGAGGACATTTACCGAGAGGAGGAGGAACACATCAGCCGGGGTTTTTGTTTTAAGGGAGCTCTCATTTCTTTTTCTTTGAAAACATTTGAAGGGACTATAATTTCAAGTAGAAAAAGAGGAAGCAAAACAACACAATTAAAACACTGCACTGATACTTTCTATGACAATTCAAATCATATATTTCCGCAGCGGCAACTTTGACTTCACGTCACCCGGGTCGTTCGTTAATATCCGGGCATTGTCTGCGATAATGAGCGAGGCGTGGGTTGAGCTTTTTTCTGGAGACAGCTGATGGGATTTTTTAAAAAGCCTGGTATTTCAACTGAACTCGGCCACGCACAAAAGATGACAGGCTCGGACCATTAATGTATGATAGGTGACTTTAGTGGGTATCTGGGAAAATTGCAGCTTTCAACCAAAATATGTGACGCCTGTCTTAGCAGGGCAGTAACCTGAACTTGAATAGATTTATTAATACATGAATACAGAGCTATGGGCGGCTAATGTCTGGTTTCAAATCGCTGACCTCGTCACACAATTAGAAATGCACATGGGCGGACAAACGTCCAACCAACCCCCCCTCTCAAAGAGGCATTAAAGCCTTTGGGGTGGGTAAATGGATTATATGAGCAGCAGCAATGCAGTTGTGTCGTGGCATGAGCAGAGCATAAAACAGGTTTATGGAGTGTCAGCTATAACTAAGCTACCAGGCGGGTTGGTGGAGATGCACAGATCTGACTGTGTAATATTCAACCCAGATATGTTTTGTGGTTAAATGCTGCAAAAAAACACTGCATTAGCAGAAACTGTGTCAGAAATACAACAGGGGAGCAAGAGGTCCGTGCATTTAGTCAATAATTAGAGTTTTTTGCAACATATATACATGATCAGCCAGAAAAAAGCCAGAAATGATGATTTACACACTGATTCATGTGACTCCTTCAAAATAAAAGGCACCTTGTTTTATGCTTTTACTGTAGGAAATGTGGCATTAAGAGTCCCTGATACTACTGAAGAGGATTTAACTGTAAATAGTTCGGCTGGTACCAGTGAGATTACAAATATTCATGTTAGATTAAATACTACATCAATTCCCGTGAATCCCTCACGTGTAAGGTAGACAATATGAAGACAGCACGGGGGGATGGCGGACTCCGCCACTTACAATATAAACTGGAGAGAGTTAATTACAGAATGCTGAGAGAATACCTGCCGTGAAAAACAAAACAACCGTTTGAATGATAACAATTCAATTATTTTTCTGTGTTATTAATCGAAACCAGAAGTCGCTCATGTACCGTTTGAGTCAGACGGGACCGAGTCAACAAAGGTTTTAATTTACAGCGATTCTAAAACGGCTAACAAGTCGAGCCTAACAACACATCTCAAAGCAGCTGTTCAGAAATCACTGTAAAGCCCGGCCTCTTGTGACTTATTGCTTAATTACGCAGCCCTGCACTTGTAGAAGTGGAGTTGTCTCTCTACGGGCTTTCGCCATCACGCCGTACACTGCAGACAGCAGCTTAGACACGGGCCAGGATTAAATGAAAACTAATAATGTGAAATGAAAGGTTATCAAAGGGAGCCTAATGAAGTAATGTAAAACAGAAATGTTCTCTGAAGACACTGTAATCCTCTGCAAAGACTGATATTATATACAACACACACACAAACTCACACACACACACACCACTCCATCGACTCCTCCTTTCCACGGCTACAAATTACAGACTTAATCAACATGCCTGATTAAGTGAGAGGCAGATTTAACTACAGCAAAATAAAAACACAGGATGGTACTCCATCACATAATGGGAAATTTGCAGTGTGGTGTTATGTTATCGTCTGATTTCTTGGGCTCAATGCTGCAAAACTCATATGAATGCATTACTTGGATATGAACAGAAAATGGGCTCTGATCAGATGTGAACAGCATCGAAATGTTCCACCACTAACCTGTCACCCATTTGAAAGAAAATCACAAACAACACACCGTTTCTTCTCAGAGTCAGTGAAATTAGACACATACAGACGTCAATAATCAATAATTCATAGAAAAAGGTATCACATATATCTTGGAACTTCTGTTTTTTCGGGCTCATCGTCATCGTGTTTATTTATCAGAATAAAACGTGATTTATTTCAGGAGACTACGTGAACAGGAATTGCTCTAACTAGTAGCCAAAGCAGTACGAGCTAAAAAACCACAGAGGTGCAGACAGTTTCAATTTATTATTCAAACATTCAGCGAGGTTCGCGATAACCTTCATTCCTCGGTGCAGGATAAAGCTCGACAGATGTTCCACGCGTGTTATTTTTAACTCATAATCAGACGCTGTGCAGCACTCCGTGGTAGACAAAGTTACTGTAGGAGCAAAAGTGTTTTCAACATGGCCAAAAGAGATTTTTAGAAATATTTCAAACCAACTTATCACTCTTCTGGGCCTCCTCTCGTTAAAAACACAAAGAAATATGCAATATAGCCCAATGCAGTCATGATTATCTCCCATTCTGTTTTAACTATTTCTTTCCACCAACACTCTTACACAGCTTTTATTTTGACACTTGTTCCATACAAGTCATGTTTTATTGTTCATGAAATTTATGCACATGGTAAAATGTCATGTTAGTTTGTATATTTGCCCAAATTATACTTTCCATGTCTGTGAGCGTGCGTAGGCTTTGTGCAGACATACATGTAAAAAATTTTTTTTTTGTGATGACAGTGAACACACCAGAGATGTATAAAGTACTGGAGTAAAGGAGTGGAGTAGAAGTACAAGTGCTATATCAAAAAACTGACTTGAGTAGAAGTTGAAGTGTTGTTTAAACACCATACTAAAATGTTTTGTACTTAAGTATTGCAAGTAGAAGTATGTAAAAAAAATGCTACTCAAGTACTGAAAGTAAAAGTACAAGTACTGTTGTTTATATTATTTCAAATATGTATTAAGGCACAACTTCTAATGTTACAGTGTTACAATGTTCATGGTAGAGTTCTGTGATTTCCCATGGTCTGTGAATGCGTCTGAATGAATGCAGAGCGAAGGGGCGGGGCAGCAGGTGAGAGAGCGCACCTGGGTGAGTCAGGTGTGTGACGTATGGCGCACGAGCGAGGTTGATGTGAGACCGGGACTGTTCAGTTGTTTTTTTGCCGTGGTTCCGGCCGACAGTCACCGAGTCCTGGAACCAAACCGTTCAGCAATAAATGCAGTTTGTTCAATATCGCCTCGTCATTCATCACGTGTCCGGCTGGACGCTACAATAGTAACGAGTAACGACTCAGCACATGAAAAATGTATCCGAGTAAAAGTATTAAATTCATCAAAAATATGTAGTGCAGTAAAAGTGGAAGTTGGGGGAAAAAATAATACTCCAAAAAAGTACAGATACTGCATTTTAGCACTTAAGTACAGTACTTAAGTAGTTCCACTTCGTTACTATACATCTCTGGAACACACGTGCTGGAAAACTCAAGTACGTCAGCGTTGACCTGCTGTTCACGTCTCCCGAACTGACTCCAGACAGCAGTGTGAACCGAACAAGAAGATCTCTCAAGTAGTTTGGAGTGTGTGTCTCTCCCGTCCAATAATTCAACACAATGTTTATGTCTGTTTAATATATTTATCATCGAGGTTCATAGCTGGGTCAGCGCGCGGGGCGTGACGCCCGTATAAAGTTATTGACACTGTCAAATGAGTGTTATCGTTGAAGTCCAAAGGCCACGCAGTGTTTGTGTCAGTGACACGGAGGATGAACTGTGGACGTGAACGTATGGGAGCACTTGTGAAAGGTTTGACTGTCTATGTGCACATCCAGGTTCGAGTGGTTTATATAGAAGTATGTAGCAATTATACACAAAGAAATAAGAAATTCAGATGATTTCTAGTTTAGATCCAAATGCAGAAACGTCGACTGATGTTTCGGAGACATAAACAAACCCGGATAGTGACAGACAGATGGTTGGATTTCCTCCTCCTCGGCTCGGTAACATAATTTCAGCTGACGAAACGGTGACATCCTTTGATGGGAAAAAGAGTTTGAATAATTTAACTCGATGTGTATTAACCATAGAGTACGTTGCATTTTCATCTCGGTGCGGTGGAAAAATAAATGGAAAACGGGTTGAGTCCATAACACAGCAGGACTCTGTCTTCGAAATATCAATTTGAGGTTTGAGATTCTTGCAGGAAACCGTTAAAAATAACTAACCTCACACCTTCGTATCTGTCTTTGATGTAACCTCGAACTTCAGTAAGTGCTTTTTGACAAGTCATTTCACTACTGGATTGTGACAATAGCCTAAAGCACCATGGAGACGAGGGAACGGGTTCAGGCATGTTGTCTCCTAATTTACAAAGCCCTTTTTTTCCACAATCAGACCTCCTCATCTTTATTAATGCCAAAGAAACTGAATAATCTAATGAATAAACAACAGTCTACTCTTCCCGATGCAATGTTTTATGCTGGAAGCAGACAAACAGACTCGTACAGCTCTGCAGATTCACTCCCAAAGATCTTTTCTTCTTCCTGGCACACGGTCGGATGATTTCTGACCACTGAATAAAAAAGATTTTCTCTATTCAAGCCGATTTCGTGTTACAAAAAAGAAATTGACACATGCGTGTATTCAAGCACAAATGCATGAATCACTAGCAATAAATAAACACCCACGCAGAAGGGAGGCTATTGTTTATCTGAGTGAGGGCCGTGGTGTTTCTGCTGGAGGCGAGATAAACGAATGAGAGGAATCGGAAAGACGCTCGGACTCCCAGGTTCCCTCACATTTGGCTCCGATCGAAGAGCTTAGTCCCTTTTTCCAAAGCGGCCTGCAATCTCGCTCAGTGACACTGTGCTTGGAGAAATTATCCAATGACTACTTGGCCGTGTTGGATACATCCAGCCACTTCTCCACGCTCAGGAATACAAACCTTCCATGAGCTTGTCCCTGGATGCCCGTTTTATTTTTTCGCCAGTGGCTCTTGACAGAGCGCCACAAAGTCTTGACAACAAACCTCGAGGTGGAGCAGCGTTCGCTCGCCCCTTCAATCATGTCCTTTAATATGCCTCTATGTAGCCTCTATAAAAGGAGTCAGGGTGAGATACACCCATGCCGATGCTCGCATATCATCCCGCGTCTCTTCTTTATTGTGTCTGTCTCTCTTTTGCCGTCGACTGGCAGAGGCAGGAGAGGCCTGTGCTGTGATTTCTCCCGGCTTTGGCCTATTGTTTCGCCTTGGCTGAGTCTATGAAAAGGCCTCAAGGGAGCCGAGCAGCGCCAGCTACAAGTGCCTCCTGATCCAAGCAGCTCAGCTGAATCCGACTGGTCCGGCTCGGCTCTAAAACGGGTCCAGGATGTCTCTGTCTGGACGGTGGGGAGGATTTTTTAGTATTTTTGGGGTGACACGGCGTGGGCCGCGGGTTGAGGTGGATAGATATGGCTTTCAAGGTTCCCAGACCTTTTTTATGAACAAATTCAAGCACTTTTCAAGCACCTTCAAGCACCAGTTTTTCCATTTTTCCAGCACCTTTAACTAGGTAGCCTACTAGTTGTGTTTGCCATGATGGTCATGGGAAGCGCAGCGGTGCCACTGTATGGCATAATAATATGGGTCTAATTAGCATTATTTCATATGGTGGTAGATTGACTGTTTTGATTTTTAACTCATTGTGAATTGGCTTGTATTCTCAGCTTGTGAGCGGTGTATTGTGTAACTACCATAGCGCAATAACAGTGACCAACAGGTGTGGATAGTAGTCTACTGTTATTTCTCTGCAGAACACCAAGCGAGTATGATAACTGAGTTCTGCATGTAAAGGCATCGGATCAAGCGCGTAGCCGCTTAGGAAACATTTTTGTTTTCTCTTGGTTTATTGAGATAGACATCACACAAATTTCAAGCATTTTCAAGCACTTCACAAAAAATTCAACCATTTTCACAACCTTGAAAAAACTGACTTGAAATTCAAGCATTTTCAAGGAATTCAAGCACCCGTGGGAACCCTGGGCTTTAGGAGGAGTCGCGTCTGACTGATGCGAACTCAGCTCATGGAGGAAATGTTTGTGTGATGTGACATTGCGGCTCGGCATGTTGGCGAGGGTTGGCCGAGGGCCAGACACGAGACGAACCCTGCTAGACAAGCGGAACATGCTCCCAGCAACATCTTCAGTCTGGTCCCAGCTGTGTGTGTCATACTTAATCCTGGAACCAAAAGGGACGCATCACTCCATGCATAAAAAAAAATCATGATAATCCAGCCATTAAAATGCTGCGGGTCCTTATTTGTGTCATTCCTCCCGGTTTGCCTTGTTTATGTTTACCCCCAAAAACTCACATGTCTGCTTATTAGGAGGAGGTTTTGCATACGCAAGTGGATTTCAGCCCGTGTGCCACTTCGTTTGTTTCGCTTCCATTCCTACCGACTAATAGTCGGTGACACAGAGACTCACAGGCATCTCACTTTCCCCCTCACCAGTCCCCACCTTTCTCTCTTTGTCCTGGTCGACGGTATCTATCATCTGGCCCGGGATCATAATACACAACACTGGAGTCAGCCTTTGACAGAGCATCAACAGGAACAGATATCCATACTTCCCTTTACCCGCCCTGCATTCATGCGCTTTCCTTCAATCGCTATCTCTCCATCGCTGAATCTGCAAGAGCTGCTATCTTCTCCTCCTCGAGACAACCAGCGTGGTGTCCGTTTTCAGAGTCTCTTTCACTCTCCCACCGCCCTCTCCATTTCCAATGTCCTCTTTCTCCCCTTATCCCCTCTTTCCTCTTATCTCTCCATCGGGGTATCAAGCTTTCAGCTCAAGTCTATAAACACAGATATCCCCTCTGTTCCACCTTCCTCTCTGCTCTTCTTTCACTCCCGTCCTTCAATAATCTCCTGAGTTCTATCACTCATTTTCATCTCTTACAGCGTTTCAACGGAGACAAGAATATCTCTCCGCGATAGGTCAGCGCGTGCAAGCCTAGAAAAGAATCTGTGTCTTTTGTTTACGGCGGCTGCCCTTCTTTCATTTCGTCGTCGGAATCTAAAAAGCAAATCCCAGACAAATAACGGGAACGCAGTGATTTACTGTGCGAGAAGACTCCACGCGGCTTCTTAGAACCGTTCTCAGGAGTTTATCGGTGCAAGCTGTTTCTCTGAAGGGAGGTTAAAATCTGGGTAGCAATGATTACATGGAATATCCAGCTGAGCCTTGTCTGCCTGTGGTTTATCAAAGGGGCTTAGAAATTGCAAAAGGGATAAGGAAAATAACACTGATGCTCTGAATTGAAAGATAGGCTGCAGTGTAATCATGTCGTCCAGAAAAGCGGCCTCTTCACAGCCACAGGAATCGCATAGCAACACTTGACTGAGGACTAATTCCTCCGTGATTCTACCTGTATGATTGTACGCGATAATGAAATTCAATTGCCAGACAAACAAGACTACTCCTAATTTAAATCCAGCTGGATACTTTATCATATTCAATTCTGCAAATCTGCTAAATTCATTCGTACAACAACCACCGACGACGACGACGTTGGTGCCAACTGCTCATCAGAAAGGAGCTAATCACATTCACACACAGGTGGCACAGCCTTCGGGAACAATTTGGGCTTCTGTATCTTGCCCGAGGACACTTCGATATGCAGCCCGGCATCGAACCAGCCGATCTCCTGATTAGTGAAACCACCTCCTGAAAAACGTCCGTCTGCATCAGGTCCGCCACCCACACGGCTCTGTACGAGCACGAGTCTTCGTCCTCGCCGCTTGACGAATATTAGCAAAAATAATTGATGACAACACACGTTAGGAGTGGCGGTGATTGAGCACGAGACAGGAGACATCCTCATTAGACGAGAAACACCAGTGGCAGCACGTTGATGATCGTGCATCTTCATGTACGCCACACGGACGCATGAATTCTCTTTATTTACACGACGCCTTTTGACAACAGATGCAAGAAGTCGGGGGTAGGTTTTAAATATTAACAGCTCACAGACACTGTGTGCTAAATTCTTCTCATGCTCCCAAGATTGGCAACTTTTTCCCAGTGGCTGGCTACTCCATATCCATGTGGAAAAGCCCTGAGGACTTCAATATGTTCTCTACAGACAGCGCTCTCTATTTGTGTTTATGCAGGGCAGCCATTAGTGTCAGCCCCGATCAGCCTCCCGTGTCATTTTCGCACTTGCAAAAGCCAAAAAACTGTGTTGGCTCTTAACATGCACTCTGGTGGGTAAAACACTCTCATGTACACAATGCAAACACTCACGCATACCCACACGGAAAGTCAGAATCACTTCTAGAGTGAGCGGAGACACATTTTCATGCATCCAAATTGATAAGAAACTGTATATTTAATTCCATCCGGTGACTCAAATTCCCGCTCTGATTTAACAGAAGCGGGCCGCAGCGATAAGCCTCAGGTGGCCGTCGATTGCATTCATTCCCTTTGGGGTGTCTGTTCTTGTTTTCCATGAAAAGAAACAATGCCAAAGCAGCAAACAAATAGATGAGTTGCTTATAAAGAAATTATTGGTTGAGAAATGTACCAAAATAAAAAATCTCCTCCAGCGTTTACTGATTTCAGACTTTTTTTTTTTTTTTTTTTGGGGCTTTGCAGTATTAAAAACACACATCACAGATGTCAGAGCTGCTCAAGCAGTGAACCCTCAATAAGCCTAATTACCCACCAGAAGTGCAGCTTTTCACGGTCGAGCGAAAACCATGCATCTTAAAACGAGGTGTTTTTTTATTTAACGTTTTGGGGAGATAAACCGAAGGATTAAGCGTTTCTTTATAAGTTAAGAAAACTCTTCTACTTCCTGAGCCAGCTAAACTTTTTTTTTTTTTAAACTCATCTGATTATCTAAAAAAAAAAAATCCTAAATCTAACATGACAGAATGACAGAACGATGACTGCTGAAAACTTGAGATTTTCACAGGGCACTGACAAAGTGGGTCCTGCATTAGCCGTCTTCAACTGGTACAAAATGCTGCTGCACGTCTTTTAACTGGCACAAGCAAATTTGAGCACATTTCATCGATTTTAGCTTCACTCCACTGGCTGCCTGTCCATTTTAGGATTCATTTTAAAGTTCTTTTATTTGCTTTTAAGGCCTTGAATGGCCTTGCCCCACCCTACCTCTCTGAGCTACTGCTCCCCTACACGCCTAGTCGTTCCCTCAGGTCAGCGGACCAGCTGCTCCTGACTGTCCCTAAAGCTCGGCTTAAGTTCAGAGAGGATCGAGCATTTGCCGTTGCAGCCCCGAAGCTATGAAACGAATTGCCGCTGCACGTGAGACAGGCCTCTTCTCTGTCTCATTTTAAGACCCGTCTTAAAACCCACCTCTTCTCTTTGGCTTTTAACACCATGTAGTTGGTTGATATTATGCGCATACATGCACTTTGTTATTTACTTACATTTATTCTTGTCTGTTTTAATTTATTTTATCTAGTGCCTTTTATTTATTTTATTTTGACTGTTTTCTATCTTTCTATTATCTACATGTTTTCTTGTGTTTCTATAGTGTTATTTATTGTGTTCTATCGTACTGTGCAGCACTTTGGAAACCCTGTGTTTGCTAAAATCGTGCTATATAAATAAAGTGGATTGGATTGGATTGAAAATGTGCATGCATGTGTAAAAAAAAAACCACAAAGGCAAAGAGTGCATGCACTAAGAAGAGTGTTAATGTTTGTACATTTTTGGAATTGAGCCTCTTGACATTAGGGCTGGGTATCGATTCAAATTCCAAGAATCATAATCCGATCCGATCTCGTTTCAGGTTAGTGTTATTAAAAGCCTTTTTTTGGTCACCTGACGCCGTCGTTTTCAACAACGGAATACAGGCGCATATCTTTGCAAATGTAACCCGCAACCACCTCAGTTATTTTAAGAGAACGTACAGAAGCGGCTGGTAGTTGTAGAGTTTTCTTTGAGTGTTCTTTTGTCTGTAGTTTTATTATATCTCCGGTGAGTTTACAAATTTTCCCACATTCACGAACGCATCATAGTCATTCCGAATGCACCTCGCATGTGTGAGACGCCGTAGTGTAGTTTAAACCATAGACATATATACATAGACGCCACATTGAGCGCTGAATCATACGTCAACGTCGCCGCCATATTGGATGTGGCAGATCTGCCCGGAAACTAATAGTAATAAACACACTAGTAATAAACTAAAAGTTCTGTAAACACCAAACCAACGTATGTATTTTTTTATAATTTTTTTTTACATATATTAGTGTGTGTGTGTGAATGGGTGTATAAAAGGCATTAACTTAAAGAACTTTGTAGAAAGGCGCTTTATGAAGTTTAGTCCATTTCCTTGTATTAGTTTACGGGCAGATGTGCCACATCCAATATGGCGGACACGTTGACGTATCGCGACCAACGACCAACCCACTCGGCGTCTATGTCTATGGTTCAAACACGGTACACGCCTGTTTCAATTCGATGACGCGACTAGTGGGGTTAAACTTCACTGGGGGAAAATGTATTCAAATTTTTATTTAAATAAATCGAACTTTGGATGTACAAATCGATCTTAAGGAATTAATCGATTCAGAATCGGAAAATCGATTTTTTTAACACAGGCCTACTTGACATGAGTATTAAAACTTGAAACACTTTAAATTAAATTAACGTGTGCAGTAAATGGGCTGCGCTTATATGGCGTTTTTTGCCACTCGAGGCGCTCTTACACAACACATCACATTCAGAAGCTGATCATCACATTCACATGCTCGCACGGCCTTCGGGAGGACAGAGGAGCCAGGGAGGGGGCGAACAAATGAGCCGCAGCCGCTCTAACCTACTGAACCACAGCTGCCCAGTATGCATATGTAGTGTCACTGCAACCTTGATGCACTCCTTGACGTGAGACTGGTTCCAGATAGAAAGAGTGTAAGACCTCTGCTTTCAGAATGCACGCCTCTATTTGTGGCCTTGTTTTCTCAGGAGTAACTAGACCAAACTGCCACCATTGTCTTGTCTATTTCTAGGTACGTATGTTTTAAATAAAACACACTGGAAGTAAGACAACGGAGACTCTCCACAGCCTCGCCTGGAAGTGCAATTTTTTATTCATCACTTACTATTGGTAGTATTGAAGCCACGTCGACCATGTGGCGGTTTATTCATGCAACTCTTTCTAAACTGCTTTAGACAATGAAAGTCGATGTGTAGACTTTCATCAAGAAGGCAAGCGAGAAAGCTCAAGATGTTTAAGAAACAACTCTTTGGATATATGGACCGAAGGCTCAAGAATTTTTATTATTTTTTTGTGGTTGGACTTCTTGTTGGTCGTCTATTTCTGTATTACGTCTTTACTGAGTGCAGTTGTAGAGGACACAAAGCCAAACACAGATATGTGAAAGTTTGACTTGAATGATATTTGGCAAAGCTTCATTTTTTTCCCCCCTGAATTTAATGTCAGTGGGAAAAAAAAAACAACTCTGCTCTTTGACATGTTCTCCTGTTTTTATGGCTATTTTCATACCGAGTATATTTGGCACAAAGGTGCAAGGAGAGGCACAAACTGTAGTTTCATTCAAATGAGGCAGACAGTCAGGTTATTGGGAGGAGCTGGTTCACAGATGTGGCAAGAACAGATATCTGAAAACGAGGGGTTGCTTTCGGTGCATTTTGATTTTAATTAAAAACACCTCCAAACAAGTAGAGGTGATTTCGGAACAACACTCTGCAGGAAGATAAGAACTAATTGGTAGTGCGGTCTGGATTCTGTCATCTACAGGTGCTTTATACTGAAAATAGGAAAGTCTTCCCCTGCAACGCAACTGCAATTAAAATCCTGCAGCCGTCTGAAGGCAGCGGGACAGACATTCACGCTAAATTTGCAATTGCAAAGTGGCGCACTGGGCAGAGCCGTTGTGCAACATGATTAAAGCGCACACAGACGACACAAGGTTCCTGCAGACAACACAGACTTCCACACGGACTTCTGCACACATCAAACCCGGCCTCGTCGGCGTCGTGGTATCCTGTGGTTGCATGGACACAAGCAGCTCACAGTGAAAAACACAAGGACAATTAAAAGTTCACTCGCTCTCATTATCACTCCTCCTCTCACTCTCTCTCCGTCTGTCTCTTCCTCTCTCATCAGAAAAACACTGGATTACCAGCAGGCAACATCCCCCATGCGTCATGGCCTCCTTTTTTTTTGCTTTTAATTCTTGAATGCATTTTTCAGCTGTGATATGATGCGACACAGCAGAACTACAAAATGCAATTTTTCATTGATCCAAACATATAAAACGGGCTTAAACAAACCGTTACTGCCTTTATTATTTATTTCTATTGCTATTGTGCAAATCTTACTGAAGCCTATGCTACAGTGTGCAGGTTAAGCACCGTAGATCACAGGAAAATATCAGTGGAAACATGACATAACTCTAAAGCCCGTCCTTTCGATATCTCCACAATTCGTCTTAAAACGCCGCGCCATCTGCCTTTGGCTGCAGATTTGTTGTGCCTTATTATATTTCACGTCTACAAACTCTGCATCATTCAAAACGTTATTTTTTTCCCCCCACTTGGAGAAACTCTCTCCTCTCCTTTCAGGGAGCTATTTTCAAAAATGCCACTGCGATTGCCACAGCTACTCAAAAGGAATGAGAGCAGTAATGAGGCCGGCTGAGAGGTTTAATGCCTCCGTCTCTCGGTCTGCTTTAGCTCTTACCCTCACGGTTTCAAAGTTTTTATTAACCCATCAAAAGCCTCTTCTTGTTCGGCTTTTTTTAAAATAATGGCCACATTATCTGTGTATTTACAGGCAAAGTTCCACATTGTGGGACATTCGCTTATTTGCTTTCTTGCTGCGACTTAGAAGTGAAGATCAATGGCGGTCTTTAATGAAGCTACAGCCAGTCTGGCTGGACAAAAAGAAATGAAGCTGTTCATCGCTAGTTTGTCTTCAACTGAAGTGAAAAATGACAAATTGCCATTTTGCATCTATTGTATGATGGATTTCTTGGTTGGGACCGATGGGCAACCTCTTTGGCTGTGAAGTTAACCAAATGCACAAGTACCAAAAACTACAGTTCTTCAATCGTCCACTTGAGGCTGGCTCCAGAGGTGAGTCAGTCTCCATAAGTCTCCATGTTCAAATGTCCAACTTCACAGCAGAAACATGTTTACAGGCTGGTACAAAAAACAGTTTTGGACCAAGACTTTCAAAAAGTGGTCACCCAAATAAACCTGATTTCAGACAAAAGCTGGCTTCTCATATTTAAGTAAGAGACCATTGATTTTACTAATCGAAACCGTAGCTTGCTATCCTAGATAGCTATGTAACATTAGCTCCATGAAGTTGATTGAACGCCATCTCTTGATGACTTTTTAATGTTTTCCAATGACTCGTTTTAAACAAGCGCCAACCTCCTCGGCTGCAGTTCCTCAAGCGTCCACTTGAGGCTGGCTCCAGAAGTGAGTCAGTCTCCATAAGTCCGCATGTTTCACAGCAGAAATAAACATGTTTACAGCCTGGTACAAAAAACTGTTTTGGTCTCTGTAGCTAATTTCCCCGTTCATGATAACTGTACTGAGGGTGAATTTATATACAACTCACCTGTTCACATTATATTAAGGCTTAAAGTTATGCAGGACGAGTTTCTTTTAAGTTGCGTCTCCCGGCCAAAGTTAAAATGTTTTTAATCCGTCACGACCTTGAGAAAGCATCCATGCTTTAATAAGCTCAAGGTTAAACTACTGTAATGCACTTTATGTCGTCAGTCGTCCCTCAGTCGACTTCAACTTGTGCAAAACGCCGCTGCCCGTCTAACCAACACCAGCAGTCGTGCGCTTATCTATCCTGATCTCAACTCCCTTCATTGGCTTCCTGTCCTTTATAGAATTGATTTTAAACTTTTAATATTTGTTTTTAAAGCTCTTAACGGCCTCGCCCCTTCGTATTTATCTGAGCTTTTACCTGTCCGCAATCCTGGTAGAGCTCTGAGGTCTAAAGATCAACTTTTGCTGGAAGTGCCCAGGTCAAAATACAAACACTGGGGTGACCGAGCGTTTTCCGTTGCCGCCCCCAGACTCTGGAATAATATCTTATTCGATTTTGTTGTATTTTATTGTTTGTTTTTACTTATTGCTCTCTTTATTTATTATCTGCTGTAAAGCACTTTGGTACACCGGAAGGACTGTTGTAAAGGGCTGTATAAATAAAGTACATTTATATTTTAAGTTATGCAGGATTAAGAGCGTGCACGCTTTGATTGACAGGTAGTTATCATTACAAGCGACTTTGCTTGAGCACACCGGGCTCCACATAATTGCCCATTGTCGAAATTGGCCAGAGCCAAACACAACAACTCTTCAGACGTCACAAATAAACTGTCCATGTTTTATACCATCTATAGTTTCGACCAGTTACTTCCAGGTGTCTCCGCTGGTTGCCGGGCAACTGCTCCTTACTTTGTGCTAGGCTAAATTACAGAGCGTACAGAGATGAGAGTGCTATGGATCTTCTCATCTAACTCTTGGTCAAAGTCAAGTAAACAACTGTATTTCCCAAGAAGTCAAACTTTTCCTTTAACATCTGACCAAAAAAATATTCCTGCTGCCCAGCGCTTATAACTGATTCATGCCGCAGCTTCACAAAAATTCAATATTATGTCTTCACTGGACGTGTTATTCACTCCACATCACCCCTGTGCTGTTAACAGTTACGTCTTAGACTGTGCGTTTCTGCGAGGAAACATCTTTTCTCAAAATTTAAGACACAAGACAAACACGCATCAGATAAACTCAAAGTGATAGCAGGAACAAAATGAGAGAAACGGTTTTGATGTTCAACATTCAGCTGTCCTCTTTTATCTCGCCAGACATTTATTTATTGATGGATGCAATATATTTCAGGTTGACAGCGCACCATTGCACAGTTAATGGTTCGAATAGCACAACAATATTATTCATAATAACCGCATGATGATAAAAAATGGGCATTCATTATCGATTCTACAAGCTGCACTGTATCCTGCAGTGATACCCGACAACAACCTCTGGTTTGAACATTCGGAACAAACCGTTCGCTCTTTGAACTCAGTGATCTATAGTCAAATTCCAGGTATCTGGACATTTCTGGGCATTCGCAGTGAGCATCTTAGTTCCAGCAGGGAAATACAGAAACCACAAGTCAAGAGAAGACGATTCTTTCAACATCTGACACTGCTGTATTTGCTGCTGTCTCGGGTGGGGGGAGAGTTAAGTTACATGCACGGTGGCATCCTGCTCTAAATAAATGTGGTCTAGTGAGAGCAGCGAGCTGTAAAGTGCACAAGGTTATATTTGTGGTGCAACAAAACACTTTTTTTTTTTTTTTTACAGTATCTGTCTTACACATAATAAAGCTTAAAGGCCCCGGTGTGTGTGATTTATGGCGCTTTATTTACAGGATGTGGCAGAAGTGGAATGTAATATGCATCGGTATGTTTTCATTAGTGTACAATCCACTGAAAACAACAAGAAAAATGTTTCTGTTACGTTAGAATGAAACTTTAAAGGTGGAATAAAAGCTCCTAGTCATGCATCTAAACTCCAGACTTAACATACTACTCCTTCATTTTATTTATATACTTTTATTCATTTTAGTTTTCTCTGTTTGTGTATTTATATATTTATTTTTTCTTTATTGCTTTATCTTCCGTGTTTGTCCATATACGAGTTTATTATCCATGAATACGTTTTTTCTTTTCATATAGATGAAAATGACCATCGACGTACTGAATGTATAATCTTCTCTGGCTTAATAAAAACAAAAAAATGAGATAGATAGATAGATAGATAGATAGATAGATAGATAGATAGATAGATAGATAGATAGATAGATAGATAGATAGATAGATAGATAGATAGATAGATAGATAGATAGATAGATAGATAGATAGATAGATAGATAGATAGATAGATAGATAGATAGATAGATAGATAGATAGATAGATGATAGATAGATAGATAGATACAACACAGTGAAATGTATAATATATATAGAAATATTTAAAGTAGAATTGCATTAAAAAAATCAATATATACAGTTATTTATATAGATATAGTTATATACAGATAGATAGATAGATAGATAGATAGATAGATAGATAGATAGATAGATAGATAGATAGATAGATAGATAGATAGATAGATAGATAGATAGATAGATAGATAGATAGATAGATAGATAGATAGATAGATAGATAGATGTAGATTATGACAATCTACAGTCACCTCACATTTATCTCACATCTATGGGCGCTGCAGTCGCCTGGTCCGTTGGGATGTGGCTTGGGGAACTGGGTACTGGCCCAGTTCAAGTCCAGTATGGGCTGACAGCTGGAGAGGTGCCAGTTCACCTCGTTGGCCCTGAGTAAGGTACCAAACCTCTGACTGCTCCCAGGGTGCTGCTGTGTGGCTGCCCATCACTCCACATTTGCATGTCTATGAGCCCTTTGTGTGTCTGTGTGTGTGTTTGTATTCAGGGTTCCCACACCTTTTTCATGAACAAATTCAAGCACTTTTCAAGCACCTTCAAGCACCAGTTTTTCCATTTTTCCAGCACCTTTAAATAGGTAGCCTACTAGTTGTGTTTGCCATGATGGTCATGGGAAGCGCAGCGGTGCCACTGTATGGCATAATAATATGGGTCTAATTAGCATTATTTCATATGGTGGTAGATTGACTGTTTTGATTTTTAACTAATTGTGAATTGGCTTGTATTCTCAGCTTGTGAGCGGTGTATTGTGTAACTACCATAGCACAATAACAGTGACCAACAGGTGTGGATAGTAGTCTACTGTTATTTCTCTGCAGAACACCAAGCGAGTATGATAACTGAGTTCTGCATGTAAAGGCATCGGATCAAGCGCGTAGCCGCTTAGGAAACATTTTTGTTTTCTCTTGGTTTATTGAGATAGACATCACACAAATTTCAAGCATTTTCAAGCACTTCACAAAAAATTCAAGCATTTTCACAACCTTGAAAACACTGAATTGAAATTCAAGCACTTTCAAGGAATTCAAGCACCCAAGGGAACCCTGTGTATTGAGGGTACTTGGCCATGTTACTGCCGTTTCTACAGCAGCCCAGATTGGACAAACTTCTTCAGGTAAGGCAGCCACACTAAATCCGACACGCTGCTCCTTGAATGTCTCTCACACTGTACTGTCAAGGACTCAAACATTTAAAGTATATTTGACTTTTTTTTCCCCCACAAAAGAACTCTGCATTAAATTTTAAGAAGTCACAGGACAAACACGGCTCACATTTGCTCATTGTCACGGAGAGCTTAGCAGTCAGGATTAAGCTTGCGGAGAAGATGAGTTGCAGGTATGAAATATTCAGCCATTACATGCTGTTAAAATATCTTTTTCGACTCCGCTACACATCGTACAGATTGAGAAACACAACACGACTCAACCGGAAGAGACGGTATATTGTGCCAGCTTCTCTCAGGCTTATGGCAACCGGCAGCTGAAGCTATTCACGGGAGCTGTAATGGATATTTCTCTTCCGTCTCTTTCTACAATTCTTTTCCTTGTTTGCTGCTCGGTCTGCTGGAAGGCACATCTGAGCTAAAAGACTAAATCTGTGAAGAAACAACAACCACACAAAGCTGAAATATATCTCCGGAGCCGCCTGTGGACAGACACCGTTTCCGTCCTTTGCCGCAAACCTTCTGGTCAAACAATGGTCCGGGCATGTGTTGTCGAGTCTGTCTGCATTTAATTCACAGCTTTACTGCTTTAATAGCTGCCGCCCCGCTGCTTGCTGCTGAACCCAGGGGCCATTCTGCCACCTGAGTCAGGCTATAATAGCTTGTGCTGAGATACAGCTGTTCACCTGCCTCCTACTGATGAAGCCGGATGAGCAGCCACAAGTATCTGAGCCGAGGTGTTCATTTTCTCAACATGTAACATGTCGGGCCTGCCTCTGCTTGTGTATTTAAAGCCTAAGCAATAACATGGAAACTGTCAGTGTTTAGAAACACTCACTAAGACCCTGCTCATGTCCCCCCCCCCTGTATCCAAAGTGAATACTAAAGCATGTCCGAGCAGTAGCAGCAAAGCCTCACATCATCATGCTGGGCACCCATCTAAAGGGGTGCACACAGTATTATAATCCAGCTTCCCTTTGAATTGTAGGAGAGGTGTAGTTGAGGGAGTGTGCTGCTGCTGCCTCCACTCTCAGACCATTACCCAGAGATCTCTATGACACTCACCATTACACTGTGGATAAGAAAGTTGGTTGGCCGCGCTGTGATAAACACCTGTATCCTTTCATCTATAAATCCCTTATTGGGAATTCAGGACCCTGTGTTAGAGCTGGACTGGATCACAGGACCAAACTCACTCCCTCACTACTCCCACTTGCCTTTAGATTTTGTGCAGCAAACGCAGAATTACACAGTTGTAAACATGCGCCGATTTATATTTCCTGCATGTTCTAATGCTAATTTCTAATTTATATTTTAGTAGCTCCCTCCCCTCTATAATAGGACTCCCTGCAGAAGGCTTTAATGTCCTCCGAGAGGCAATTTATGGTGCACATGGACACATTAGAAGCACATCAAGAACTGTGATAGCCGAGGCTGATGGGTGTAACGTCAGTGTCCAAGTATTGAACAAAGTCAAATGTTGCACCACCTACGATGCACCGACTGAACCATATGTGTCTGCACCACGTTTTGTGCTATGGAGATCTTTTAACTGGATAAGCGTCACAGTCGGATCAGGTTTGTTTCAGCTAGAGTTGCACGATACCCACGGTATACACGGTACCCCGCGGTGCCAAATGGTAACGGTTCCTACTATACTAGAAATTTTACACGACAGTACTACCGTGGATTACTATATTACCGGTGCCAGTCTCCGCTACATAGCGGCCGCCTCTGTTCTCCTCCCGGCTTCTCACTGCATGCTACTCCTTTGTAAACAAACCAACATGGAACCGCAACCGAACTACACAGCTGCTGAATGATTGGCTGTTTGCCTGTTACTGGTGACGTCCAGGGATGTGATAGGCTGTGTCCGCCCGTCTGTTAGCTGATTGGCTGTTTGTGTGTTTCTGCCGGCAAGAACGAACTCTACAAAGACAGCTCCGCTTCGATAGAAACTCGCTTCAAAACAAACAAGATAAAGTTCTGTCTCTCCCAGACACGAGACAACACACTCACCGTGGCAGAAGCACCGGGCCCGAGCAGCGAGTCTGCCGTGGTGTCTTCGTCAGTGGCAACACTAATTTAGCTTAAAAAAAAAAACGTCGTTGTTTTAAACTAACTTGTACAAATACATTGCAGTTTATAAAAATAATAATAATAAAAAAAGGCAGCAGTATCGCGATATTACCCAGAACCGCGATACTTTGTCTGGTATAGTATCGTGGTTACTCATTTTAGTATCGTGACAACTCTAGTTTCAGCTCAGTAGCGCCCAACTCTGTAACAGAAGACGGCATCGGAAGACGCTTTAAAACATTGCTATCTGCCAAATTTGAAGCAGCCCTGCAGTGACACGAAGAAAAAACAAGACTAAGTTTGTTGTTAAAGAGCGACAGGGTCAATTGTAGGGACAGTTTGTGGCGGATGAATGGGTCTAATACAGGAATTGAGAACTTGAGGACTCCGGAGAATCGAAAGGCAAAAGTCAGTAATGAGTTTTTATTATTAGAGTTAGTTCTCTAAATATTCTTCTTTAAAAAAAGAGATCAAAATATATGAATGTTGACTCCATGTGCCGAAACAACGTTTAGAAATCTCACAAGAGTTTCGTAAATCTGGGGTTACTATCTAGACCGAGGTTATTCGGAATCATTGACTGGGAAATGAATGAAACCATGAACGTCTTTGAACCGATTCACCCGACTGAACTGCAAACATTGCCAACGGTAGAGCCATGTCAAGAGACATGGCTTAATAAAACTGTATTTAAATGTCTGAATACTGAAGATTTAGTTGTATGTTGTAGGTACTGACCTACTAAACCCAGTCGTTTCTGTAATAAATGGGATTTTAGTATTCTGTTTACATGTTGTTTTTTTTAAAAGGAAGCAATTATAGAACACACAGCAGGTTTTATTTTTTACACATTACTAAAATTTGAACACAATTTCAAGAGTTTTTTTTGCGTTATCATAAAACAGAGGCAAATATTGCCGCTGGCTATTATGTTTTCCATTTTAGTTTTGAAACCACGGTAGCAATTTACCGGAACAAAACAAATAAGAATGTAATAGAGAAACGTCTGAGAGCAAAAACACAGTCGACGTTTAAGGAGAATCATTTCACACTCCCGCTCGTTTAACGTTGGACTGAATTGAATCGGGTGTGTGGAATCTCTTATTTGGACCCAGAAATTATGCCACTCTTGAAGGGACATATCCATTATGCACGAATGATGTTAGGCGATGATGATTTTTTATCATTTGAATCTATTTACTGCCTTCAGAGGGAGGCTGTTGGAGTGTGGGTTGTAAAAGATGGCCAGGTCTAGTGTTCTTAAAAATCGACGGATATTGGCATTAATTGGAGGACATTTTCTTCTTCCCTCTTTCTTTTTGATGCATCATCCAATAAAATAACAGTTTTAAGATATTTTATGTCATGCCAGAGGGTCACTGCTTGATGAAGATTGTGTTGCTTATCTTCTGTACTAAAAGACCTAAAACTAGACCGTCTTTTTCATCAGAAGTGCAAGGAAACACAATCCTTAGGTTACACGAGGTCACACGTGGGCTAGAGTTGCACGATACCCACGGTATACCCGGTACCCCCGCGGTGCCAAATCATAACCGTCGCTACTATACTAGAAATTTTACACGACGGTACTACCGTGGATTACTATATTACCGGTGCCAGTCTCCGCTACATAGTGGCCGCCTCTGCCCTCCTCCCGGCTTCTCACTGCATGCTACTCACTCGTAAAAAAACATGGCATGTGCTGCAACCGAACTACACAGCTGCTGAATGATTGGCTGTTTGCCCGTTACTGGTGACGTCCAGGGATGTGATAGGCTGTTGCACGCTGGGTCCGCCCGTCTATTAGCTGATTGGCTGTTCGCGTGTTTCTGCCGGCAAGCATGAACTCCATGAAGACAGCTCCGCTTCGATAGAAACTCGCTTCAAAACAAACAACAAGCTAAAGTTCTGTCTCGCCCAGACGAGACAACACACTCACCGTGGCAGAAGCACCGAGCAGCGAGTCTGCCGTGGCGTCTTTGTCGGTGGCAACACTAATTTTGCTTAAAAACAAACGTTGTTGTTTCAGACTAACTTGTACAAATACATTGCAGTTTATAAAGATAATAATAATTTAAAAAGGCTGTAGTATCGCGATAATACCCGGAACCGCGATACTTTGTCTGGTATAGTATCGTGGTTACTCATTTTAGTATCGTGACAACTCTACAAAGAGAGGGGAAACACTAAAGCATAAAACCACGACGTATGAGGTTTTGAGGTTATGGAGACTTTAAACATGTCTGATGTGAAGACATTTTAACATGGGGACTTATGGAGACTGGCTTGTTTTGGAGCCAGCCTCGAGTGGCCGTTTGAGGAACTAAAGTTTTAGGCACTTCTGCCAAAACCATGCTCAGCAGCTCTGACTTAGTTTGCCTGCTGTTCAGTGCTGGAAACGGAGCATACAGCAGATTTTTAATAGCTTTTTTTTATTTTTTTTGTTGATAACAGCTGCTTACTTTGGAAGAAGGCCATACTATCATATCAGCAAGAGTGAACCAAAAACAATAATTATAGCTATTTAAAGCAACTAAAAGATTTTCCTTAAACATAGTAGCAGATTGCTATCGTGGTTCAAAGAGATGTTTCCAGGAGATGGGACACTGCGCACGGTGTAACTGTAAAAACATACATATATTATTGACAGGAAGACCGAGTCATGGCTTTGTGCAGGCAGCTTCTTACAAACAGCACGGGTAGTTTTTCTGCCTTCATTAAATTTCATCCTGTCTATTGGCGCTTCTCCACTGGCTGGTACCAGCTTGACTCGGTTCGACTCTACTCGACTCGACACGGTTTGGTTTGGGAGCTACCGTTCTCCACTACAAAATAGTTGAGGTACCAGTTGCTATGGTGACCGGAACACACACACAGGAAGTGTCTGACTTTAACGCGCGCGCAGAGAGGAGAGCACTAGATGTTTATATGTTTAAGAGAAAGATGGACGAAAGTATTATATTTCTGATTCTTGGCCTTTGGCTGTTTGCCACATTTCAACGGCAAGTGGCTTATCGAGCAAGGCTGAAAGCAGCAAGGCGGCGGACCGCAGAAAAAAGACGAAGAGTTTGGGAGGTCGTTTTATCGTGTGAGGGAGTGACTCGGAAGCGACACTTGGCAATAATGACTACGTCACCATTTAGTATCGGCTCAGCCCGTTTGGAACCTAGGCAAAGGTGGTACTAGAAATGGTACCGGGTACCGGGTACCAGGTACCAAGTTTTAGTAGTGGAAAAGCAAAAAAGCAGAGTAGAGTCGAACCGAGTCGAGCTGGTACCAGCCAGTGGAGAAGCGCCATATGTGTCAGGCTGTCACCTCAGCTTTGAGCTGGGCACTAAAGTGACAGTGAAGCAGCATTCAAATGAACATAATGAGAACTTTGACAGTAAAAGTTGAAGTACATTCACTCATTTATAAGAAACGACTATCTTGTCCAATGTTTTTGGTGCAAGCTTTACAAAATTCAAGGTTTTCCGTCTATTTCGAAATCTATTCCTGCGGCGCTTGGACATTTTTTGGAGGTCAAGGTTACGATAAAGTCCAATAAAATCATTCCACATGCGCACGATGTCGTCACATCTCCCCGCCAACTTGTGCTTACAGGAACGCATCCTGGCAGGCCTCGACAGATCTTTCTGCTTTATGAGATACGAGCACAGGTGGATTTTTAAGATGCTCTCATTTTCCTACTTTTATTCTCTCGCTCTCTTTCCCTTCTGTATCTCTTTCCTACCTCGAATCTGTCCCAGTGGAAACGGATATGAATGGTGATAAGGAGCCAGATGGGAGCGGAGCTATGAATCTAGACTAGAGGCAGTAAAAATTTAGAGGTCCATTGTTAACTCTGGTGGGGAGATATTGATTGGCGCTGTGTGTTAAGTGAAGCATCAACACTGTCGAACTAATAGCAGCAGAGGCAGCCCCGTAAATAATCCTCAACCCTCTTTCATCAAGTCATACTCTAATTAGATGATGGTCATTTGATGTCCAGTGCTAGATCTTAGACCTAATTATTAGTGTAGCTAATATGTTTTCATGTTTTTTTTCTCCAGCCCGCATGAATACAAGATAGAGCCACTCAGTTAGAAAACAAGATTTTGGAAAAATCAGTCTGGCAGCTCATTATCCTGATGCTTTGAACATTTCCACTGGATTAGAATAAGTAACATTTCACAGCATATACTCGAGAATCACGTCTATTTAATTACGATAATAAAGTAGATTTTAGAAGAATAAAAGACTGCTTTTTTTTTTTTTTTGCCAATTTGCGGCACAATCATAATTGAATTCATGAGACATGCAATACCCATTGTGAGGTGATGCAATGAAAACATACAGGGCCTTTAGAAAAGAAAAAAAAAGAAGGGGAAATTTTTTCTTTGTGGTTTGAATGACTTCATTTTTCTTCAAGTTAAAACAACAACAACTGCATTTCAGCACGTTGCATCAGTAAAAAGACGCCATATGGAGTACAAAGTCAAATCCTAAAACCGAACAAGTAGGTGCCTTTCATGGTCTAACAGTTGTCGTTTTTAGTTTAAATCAAATGTGACGCGTGCTAAAGAAGCGAGGCAAATAAAATTCGCGGGGTTGGACGTAGCTGCTGGCTTTGTCATGAAGCCCCGTTTGGAAAGTTCATCCTTAAGACTATCAAGAAGATGAATGCATCCTCATAAGTTAAAGTGACAAGAGGGGAAAATCTTGAAAAGCATGCGTGTGTGTGTTTACCTGTCCCCAGGTCGGTGTGCTCCTGAGACATGTGCTGACTCTGGTGGACCCATTCGCCGTTACACTTGAAGAAGATCTGAAGAGCGGGCCGAGCCTGACACCGGAGCTTGATGGGGTTACTCTTAACGATGTAAGCGTCAACAGGCTCTTCCAGGAAGTGCGGCAGCGTCCCAGACTGGCCATGCTGCAGGGCTTCACCTCGGGGACCTGGAGAATTAAATGACAATCAAACGAGAGTCAACGGGACGACTGAACAAAATGGAAAAGTTAATTATTAATCAACGACAGCGGGATGGGCTGATTCAAACCGTCTCAGGATTCTTGCTTGCTGAGCTAAGCGTGTGGATAAATCTTCAACACACACACGGACACACACACACACACACACACACACACACACACACACACACACACACACACACACACACACACACACACACACACACACACACACACACACACACACACACACACACACACACACACACACACACACACACTCAAAACCAGCCCACTCCGTCTTCCCACAGCTTCCACTATCCCTCACTCCCACCCCCTTCTCCCCGAAACCAGACCCAACCGGTGGCCATTACTCCTACCAGCGACGTCTGCCTCAAACAAATCACTGTGGAGCAGAATGTGAGAAATAACACAACAACAACAACAACAGCAGAACATCAACACACCGCCCCGTCATCCCCACAGTCCATTCTCAGCATTACAATACAATGATTCACAGGAAGTCTGCCGGAGAGAAAATCCTCCCGAGTGCCACAGTGTTTAATATTTTAAGCACACGGAGGGGGACGGACAGACAATGCTACGGGGTATTTAGCAGAAGGCTAGGCTGAAAAATATGTATGACCATCCCTGGTTAGCTTTTAATAATTTATGTCATTAGTGTTTTTGTTTGTTAACATGTTTTTTTCTCTTTATTCATTGAAGGCCGAGGAGCCTCGTGTCCTCTGGGAGACGCGAGGCGATGGATAGCCGGCTGCACATGTTGCACTGTTTCTCGCAACAAATAGCAACAGCAGAAAAACGCAGCTTTGATTTTAAGCGGAGTTTCCGAAGGGGAAGGGGAAGTCTCTGTGGGACAGGACCTGAAACATGCAGCAGTACTCTCAGACGATCGCTGTGAAACAGAGGCGCGATAACCAGATGTTAAAAGATCTCATACACAGAGATGTATAAAGTACTGCAGTAAAGGAGTGGAGTAGAAGTACAAGTGCTATATCAAAAAACTGACTTGAGTAGAAGTTGAAGTGTTCTTTAAACACCATACTTAAGTAAAAGTACTAAAGTATTTAAAATGTTTTGTACTTAAGTATTGCAAGTAGAAGTATGTAAAAAAATGCCACTCAAGTACTGAAAGTAAAAGTACAAGTACTGCTGTTTATATTATTTTCAAATATTTATTAAGGCACAACTTGTAATGTTACAGTGTTACAATGTTCATGGTAGAGTTCTGTGATTTCCCATGGTCTGTGAATGCGTCTGAATGAATGCGAGAGCGAGGGGGCGGGGCAGCAGGTGAGAGAGCGCACCTGGGTGAGTCAGGTGTGTGACGTACGGCGCACGAGCGAGGTTGAGGTGAGACCGGGACTGTTCAGTTGGTTTTTTGTCGTGGTTCCGGCCGACAGTCACCGAGTCCTGGAACCAAACCGTTCAGCAATAAATGCAGTTTGTTCAATATCGCCTCGTCATTCATCACGTGTCCGGCTGGACGCTACAATAGTAACGAGTAACGACTCAGCACATGGAAAATGTATCCGAGTAAAAGTATTAAACTCATCAAAAATATGTAGTGCAGTAAAAGTGGAACATCTCTGCATATACAGGTATCTTTTGCACAGACACAAACAGTATAAATCAGTGGAATAAACACGTCTTTGGATGAATGCTGATGAGACAGATCTTCAGCGGTCCCTATAAAGACTTCTTTGATCCATCAGGTGTCTGTGATCGCACTGGCAACACATTAACAGGCATTACTCCCTCCTTCCCCTGCACGCCCGCCGTCTGAGGTGTGTTCCAGTCAGCGCACGTTCTGCTACTTCTGAGGCCCCGCAAGTGTAATTACACTCCGACTAATCCCCCAGTTTGCTGGAACCTCTTTCATGCAAGTGTGAAGGGTTTAGTGAGGCAAACCATCCAGGCACCCGCCCCCCCTTCCCGACTCCACATCCCCAACTGCATGTTTCTTCCACAGTGATGGGTGTACCTCTGAAAACCCCATCAGGATTAGAGAACCCACTCTCTCTCTCCAGCTAATCTAATCCTCCTACCTTTCCTGCCGGATGTTTCCTGATTGAGGGGAATAGATAAAAGACTCTGTGTGATTCCCCGGCTGTGAAAATCACAGCACTCGCTCAGTGTTCCTCTCCCCTCCGCGCGACACATTCGCATTCTCCACCTCGTTCCTGGAACCGAGGCTCAACAAAGAGACATGCTTTTAATTTCAAAATGACTCGCCCCAGGCAAGCTTTTCTTGTACAGAGCGCTCCAATTTGTTTTTTTGCGCACGGAGCGTTGACATGGCGTGTTTGTGTTGTGGAAAGATGCAAAACATAGACGTGAGCACGCATCCAGACGATGATAGATGGGAACATGAATACACAAACACGCAGTTGTCAAACAAAAGCCAAAGCCTCTTCTGTGCAGTGACTCATTTGTTAATAGATCAGGTTATTATACCGACGCTTGCCAGACATGACACTTTAATGCCACCGCGACTAAAACCTTCAGCATCATCATCAGCAGCAGCAGCAGCAGCAGGGAGGTTTAGTTATTACAGGCTTTATTTCAAAGTTGGCTGTCTGTTCACTTTTTCGCATTTTCATTTTTTATTTAGCAGGTGGGATAGTATTGCAGCAGACAGATTAGGCCAGACACAAGGAAAGACACTCTGGTGTGATTTAACCTCAGGCTGGCGGTGGGACATGTGACTCTAGGGGGGGAAACACAAGCACTCAACTGTCTCTGGGAACAGCACAGCGGCGGCTTTGCTCTTGAAAATGGCCGAATATAGATCACAAAGTGCAACAACTGTGCAAGGACTATAGGATGCCCCTCCGGCATTGCACCTTATAGAAATTACACACACAGAAACGAGGTAGCTGGCACTGTTATCGCACGAGATGCGGCTGCAGGAAGCGATGATGTCGACGGTGCCGTGGGGTTTCACATCTTTGCCGCTTGTTTACACCTCGCGGCGCCGTGCAGGAACCGTTATTGGTTCGTCTGCATGTTTCCAGGAAAAGTCCAAGACCAATATCTCCTCAATATGTCACTCGGGAGGACTGTGCGCCCCGTGCTTCACAGTTTTCACAGTGATCTACAACCAGTGCTTCAGCACGGCAATAACATAAGAGGCACAGATACATCTCTCCCAGTTTGAGAGGAAAACAAGACATCACTGCCGAAGGGTTGAGTGATTGCGCCATCAGACATCTTCTCTCCTTCTTCCTCCCTCTCTCCGGCTCTTTGTCTGTGTCGCACGCACAAATAAAACTTTCGTCCTGCAAACACAGTCGGTAATACTGCTGTAATGAAACCTGGAAACTTGCAAACGTTTTCATTTCCAAGTACAGCACGCAGAACACTCCATCGCTTCACATGCAAAATTAAAAGCAATGGGTAGGTTTTGGTCTCTTATGTCAGTTCAATGTATTCATAGCTTTTAGTGAAAATCTAAAAGAAATGAGGGGGAAAGAGCCCCCAGCTGACTGGACTAATTCGGTAAAGCCTTTGGGTTGTAGCCCAGGCTGGTTCACATGGAGAAAGATGACTGCAGCCCCGGCGCACTCGTAGAGATTTGGAAAGACTGAAGACAGAAGCCAGGCTGACGTCTGCCAAAGTCTCCTCCACTTTCAGCACACTGCAACCTAACACATCCTGACAGACAAACCTGCTGTCCTGTTTCTGATCCTACAGATCATTTCGCTTTGACAGTTTGCAGATGATCAGGGTCAAATCAGTTCCCCTCCTACAGAAACACAGGACCTCCAACAGGCATCTGTCCTTCCCCTGCTACTGTATGTGTGTGCACCAACCCCCATGTCACCAGATTTTAAGGATGACATAACCTCATTTCCACCCACAATCTTCCTGCTCAGGCTGTGCAAGCACCGACTCGGTTCATCCAGTGATGCAACAACCCATGCTTAATTCATTTAACAAGGAAACACTGGTGGAGCTCATTGAACAACACACTGTGTTATTGTTACGTTCACTACTTTTCTTGGTAAGACGAGCCGAGCATTGCATCACAATACTAGGACTGACCGGATGGTCCATGCTCGAGAAGTCAGCTTTCAGGATTTTCTAACCCTAACCCCAGGAAGGGTTTTCAACATGTGGCCGATGTTGTATCATATTTTCCTGAACCTATTTAAAAGGTTTTGTTGCCTAAACCTAAACAAACTGTGACAAGAAAAATTAGTCTCAAAGTAAAACTCGGTGTCTAACCCATTCCACCACATCTTCCTCCTCAAACATGGCCAGTCCTTGAACATTAAGCAGATCGTGTCTTGCTGAGAAAGCAGCGGGATTAATAATAACGTGTCTACAGCCTCTTGGGTATCGTCTTTGATAGGGGGGTTATTGAATAGAACGCTGAGGGTATTGTCAAGAATAATCAATTAACAGTTTAAGTCCTTTTTGGATTAAGAGAAACACAGTCAAGACATCCTCTAATCTTCCCACCGATCGTCACTCATCAGCTCGTTTCACGTAGCGTTGTTCCACCAGAATCCACAAATGTCAAACCGTCATACACCGAGACTTTGAATCCCACGTCCCGGGATGCAGATTTGATTTGATTGCAGGGTTGGTGCGGGGGTGGAAGGTTGTAACCATCTGAACCTAAACCTTCTGCCTCCGTGCTTTACACGAAGCAATCGTTCCTCCTCTTTAACACGCAAACACCCTCGTATGACACACGTTTAATCTGTTTGATAATTTGTACAATACAATTAGTGCTGGGTTAATGGGGGTCACTGCAGCTTCATGTCACTCGCCTAATAGGGTTGTCATTTAAAGATTAAAACACAGTTACAGATGAGATTCAGCAACATTTTAGCACTTTCTGATCATGTATGTATCTATGTAACCCTGTAGCTGGCAGGGTACCTGTAATTACAAAGTTTGGACCTGTTTGTGGGAAGATTCGGGCCAACAGGTCCGATCATTTGTGTCGTTGCACTCACACTAAACATGTTTTCTTCGCTCTGAAAGACTAATGGATACAAATGACCGCGGCACTCGCAGTTTTCCGTAACCGCGCTCTCTACACTTTGCTGCTTTTTCATGAAAGTTTATTTGTTTGTGTCTCTTTTGTGCCTGCCGCCGTTTCAGCCGCTCTCTCTCTCTCTCTCTCTCTCTCCATGAATGACTTTCATAGAACCGCAATGAATCGAAATACCCACCGTCAAAACGACACGTGTGATCTCCCCCGCCGCCACCCCACCCCAACAGGTGTGAGGCACAATAAATAAATAAAAAAACCTCCTGCTAATACTGTGCGTGAATTACCAGCATGAACGGAAAGCAAAAAAGCAAAAAAAAAAGGAGACAGTGTGCATGTGTGAAAGAAAGAGGAAAGAAACAGAACGAGAGAGAATATACGGCTTTAATAAAATGCAACATTGCCTTAATGCGTTATCCGATAATCAGCGGCTTGCAGCCTAAAACATTTTTACAGAACATTTACATGTGAGGAACTGGCCGTCCTTTAATTTCATAGATACACTGCAGTTCATAAATAAGCACAAATATCATGCATTAGCAGAAAAAAATAAAATAAACTGGACAGAAGCAGAGGAAAGTTCTCCAACTCCTTTAACTGGCTCGGCAGCGTTAAGCAGGAAGCTGCTGCTTAGCCAGGAATTAACCAACAAATCTACTAATTAATGCTTAGTTTGGTAATTAAGAGTCAGAGGCATAATTATCTGTTAATGACTCCACTGTGATGGCATTTCAGTAACAGGTTTGAGTAATCAGGTGCACGGTTGTTTGTGCGAATGTGGATTTTATTCACCGGATTGTGTGTCGATGCCTTTTCATGCAAACACCGACTTTCAAGGGCCGATGCGTTTGTGTAAACACATGAATAAATACAGCTTGGCAATGGTCAATGCTGCATTAATTACATACGCCCGAGTGTGAGGTGTCTTCATGGGCATGTATTGACGCAGTTCCCCTGCAGCAGATGGATGGTCTAGATTGAGGATCAGAGGTGAGGCTAGCAGAGGAGATGGGGGTGGAGGGAGATTGGTGAAGCAGATGATAGGTGGGTGTTGAAGATAGTGAGAAGCACTGGGGGAGCATCTGTTCAGATCAAGCGAGTGCACGGCAGGAAGACAAAAAATGTTTTCAGCATTTTTCCAGGAAATGCGTATAAACCAAAAGCCACTTTTTTTAAAGGACCGCAGCCGATTTCGGCCCACAGGAGGATCCTAACCTTTGTGATGCACGGCCCCCACGCCGAGTTTTCTGAATGACAGGTTCTCCACAGGGGAAAGATGAGACAAGGCGAAGACAGTTTCTCCCAGTGCAACAGCAAAAGAGGCGAGAAAAGGCAGGAACGAGTGAAAACCTGATTGTGTTTTGGTGTTTTACAGACACCACCCCGCTATTCAACCACATCAAAACACACAACCTAGTGCGAGAGGTGTCCCCGTGACAAGCTGACAGGTAATGAACTGCTGCACGACGACGCTTTGTGCACGGCAGCTGGATGCTTCTCAAAAAAAAAAAAAAGTCGGATTGCAGCAAATCGTCTAAATTCAAAGCGATGACCAGACAAAAGCCAGATTTGACATCATTATTTAAAATCTCTGTTTCCAGATTCTTCTCCTCCCTGTCCCGGGGCAAATCATACGGTGACTTCAGTCAGACTGCAGAAACTACTCTCCAACTTTTTGTAAATTTTCTTTTGCAGTGGGAGTTGCACGAGCGATACACTTCTGCTCAGCCTCCCAGACTCTTAAAAAAAAAAAAAAAAAAACAGCGTGCTCTCAACAGAAAGAGTTGCCGGAGCGCTTTGTTCAAATATTGATGCAAAGCTCTCATCTGTCATCTCAGGACACAACAGACAGATGCACATCGCACATGAACCCAGATTATGTGTGTTTGTGCCACAAGCGGAGCACTCGCAGACAAAAGACAAGTTTTAGTTACACAAGCCAGTTGTTGTCCGACTAAAACGGGGACAGACAAATGTTGATTCTCGGCTCTGATCGTCTGTTTCACACTCGGGCGACCACTTTTTGTAATTTCTGTGCAGATTCAATCAATTCTTGTTTATACAACACAGATAGCTAAATGGCTAAAATATCTTTTTGATGTGTTTTTAAAAAAATCAGCAAAGCCCTGTTTCAAATTCAAGTAAAACACACACACACACACACACACACGGGAGCTCGGGAGCTGCTTGGTTCATCCAAACTCTTATCTTTTGGACAGCAGCCCCGCCGGAGCAGCAGGGGGTTAGCAGCCTTGTTTAAGCACACCTGGATAGTGGAAAATAAAGGAGGGGGTAAACACGGCTCCTCTTCCAAGATATCTGTGTGAGGAGGGTCCTGTAAGTGTTTGCGAGTTTATCACACCGGGCTTCTGTTGCTTTAGTATTAGTGGAATGGAGATAACGGAGATGGCGAACGCACAAAGCATGAACATTAGAAACAGAATCAATCTCCGATACTCGGCTCGGCCTCTCGAATCATTTTTTTGGGGTGTGTTCTTGTTGTGTTTTGCTTTTTGACATTTTTAAGGGAGGAGATGCGATCCGAGCAGAATGTCAATACGCCTCTAGGTTTTGTCTCTCGGGCGACGTACTGGGATGTCTTCATGGTCGAAGTTATTGGGGCCGTATGCAGAGAATGCTGAGAGATCTTCCTGCGCAAAACAAAATTAAATCTGTTTTTTTTTCATTTATTCACAGTTGATGTTCTCTTTGAATTTGGACATCAGTCAAAAGATAAAGAATGATGCTATTCGGGGGCAAATATGCAAAAATCCGATCTGTCATTAAGCGTCAGATCTATATCAAAGAGACGTTTTCCCCGTTTTATTGGATTGGAGCCGATAGCACGGAGACAGGAGTGAGACTGAGTGATTGATTTCAAGTTTTATTGCATTAATAATGCAGCATTAAAAACGGTTTCTGCAGCGCTGCTGTTAGCACGGAGTGTATTCATGCATATGCATGTATACAAACGCAGAATTTTACGGCACACGCGGCTAATACTGTATGTTTTGCTGTGATATTTCTGCAGCACGGGAATACATTCTGTTGGCAAAACAAAGCACCTTTTTTTTTATTTTAGGAATTTAAGAGTGTGTGTGTGTGTGCTCCTGAACACGCACGAATCAGTGCATGTGTGTGTGTGTACAGTTTGTCTGAATGTGTGTCACCTACAAACACCCAGGTGGTATTTGCGTCTTCATCGGTGTTGTGACAGCTTGCCAGCCTGGTTTTGGCAGGCGGGAGATAGTGCTCAGCTCTCCCGATAATCAAAGAGTAAACATGCCGAAGCAAAAGTGGGTTACCTGCATGTCAAACCGACACGGAAAAAAAAATAAAAAGTCTCTATACCATCAGCCGCTTCTCCGTAAGACTTGCATACAAATTAATACGAGGGGGGAAATAAAACTAAATAAATGTGCCGCATATTCATACGCCTTTCATACGCAGTGCGTCAAAGAATCCACTAGAACATGTTTCCCGTCACCGAAGAAATTAGTGTAAACTAAAAATATGACAAATTTAAACTCTATATAAATGCTCTAACGTGTGACTCCACAGTTCATAACATGAGATGACTGGACAGCACCAATTTAAATAGAGACTCATTGATTACAGACAGTAAAATATGTCTTCATACGAAAGAGTTTTTCCAATATTTACTCACGTTAGAACTCTGCTTACACTACACATGCCAAACAATAAGGTCTTTGCATGCACTGCCAGCACAAATCCACTCTTTGGCACATCCACATTGTATTCTGATTGATTTGCAGAAGTCTGGATGGCAAACAAAACAAAACAAAAACAAATGTGAGTTTTGCTAATCAGATCCAAGCCACATAAGGAAGAGGTTTAAAATGCAAATCCAGTCGGTATTCCTACAGATGAGTCTCAGTCTGGACGCAGAGAGGTCGGTGATGTCTGGACCGCTGACAGTGTCGATTTCAGCGTCCTAATGAGAAAACACCCAGCGCCTTACTTCATTTATTATCTCAGTAAACAGCTTCCTTGTAAGTTTATGGAGTCTAGTTTCAAGTCTGCTTCCATGCACCATGATTTTTGTAAATTATAGCCACATTTAGAGTTAAATAGTCATAATCAACCAGCCGTACATCACCCTCCAGCTCCATAATTGTCCAAACTTCTAGATCTTCTTGTCATTTCTGGCTCCATAATGCCAAAGTTGTGGCATCAAAAACAGTTTAAAGCTTTGAAAGCATTTATAGGCAGCAACAGCCATCCAATATATTCTGTAATTACTGTATTTTTCGGATTATAAGTCGCAGTTTTTTTCATAGTTTGGCTGGGGGTGCGACTTATACTCTGGAGCGACTTACGTGTGAAATTATTAACACATTATTATTATTATCATTTCACATGTTATTTTCACACTAAACCACCGCAAGAGGGCGCTCTAGGCCTGTGTTGATAATTTTTAACATTGGTGGTAACTTATAAAAACAACTGAGAAGGGCTGAAGAAAAACGGCACCGACAAGAAATTCATATTCTGTAAGATTACAAGCTGCAAGTAGTGAAATATGCAGCCGAAAACGGTAATCGAGCAGCAGAAAGAAAGTTCGGAGTTAGAAGAGGAAGCGACGTAGAAGAGGAAGCGGCGCATCATCTACCTCCGGAGTTGGGGGAGTTGTTTAAAAGTGACACCGAGGATGAAGAGGTCATTGGATTTGGAACTTGTTAGCATGTTCTTTATTTAGTTATCTGAATAACTCTTAATATGTTACGTTAACATACCAGGCACATTTTCAGTTCGTTGTTTATGCGTCATGTAACGTTAGCATACCGTACACTTATTCAGCCTGTTGTTCTCTATTCTTTTTTTTATTTTAAATTGCCTTTTAAGATGACATGTCTGTTCTTGGTGTTGGATTTTATAAAATAAAAATTCCCCCAAAAATACTTATACTCCAGTGCGACTTATATATGTTTTTTCCTTCTTTATTATGCATTTTTTGGCTGGTGCGACTTATAATCCGGAAAATACGGTACCTTATAATTTATGAACATATAGTTGTGCAGTGCCACGTAATATTTAAAATCCAAGGGAAACGATGCACGTGTGCGCTTGTTACTAAAGTAACAGCATTACTGTTCGTAATGTTATTTCATCAATATGAGCTTCACGGTTTTCAGCTGCTGTATCTGAGCTGGATCGAGACATTTTACTCAACTGGCGCAACATGTTGTGGTTTTTTTTTTATTGTGAAGCAGTCTCAGGAAACATGTTTTTGTCATAGAGCTTACTGCTGACTGTTGTTAATCAAAAATTTATCTACAAAACAAAACCGTCTCTCAGATTTCTGACAGCGGATCAGTTTTAAATATTGCAGAACGTGATGAAACAAGAAGGAGCAGCTACTGTAAAGTGAGCTGTCAGATGAAAAGTTCACCACCACGACCGACGACTTCTTTTTTTTTTTAACTGTGCTGCTGCTGCTGTATGGAAAAATAAAAGTAAAAATAAAGAAAATTATCGACTGATTTCTTTATTAGGAACAACACAAAAGTTTTTTCTCTTAGTTATCAACCCCACCACCTGAACCACGGGGTGCCACCAAATCAGCCAGGACTAAAATCTTAAGTTGTTATTGCTGTTAAAAAACAAATCAGTGAGTTTAAGAGTTTAATATTCAGGATTTCTCTTCGTCGAGGTTAAGTGTCTCATGTATTTATTCATACTGGAATATTAGTGCCCAAAGAAGAAGTCTGTACTCTAACTATTCTATTCTACATCCTTCAAGTCAGTTTAATCATCTGGAATCGGGGGTAATATCTGTTTTTTCTTCTTGTTTCTAACTCAGTTTGCTGTTATTGCACGAACAACAAAGCCACTTTTGAGTAATGACAGATGCAGATATGGCGTGCCTTTATTAATATGTTATACACGGCACCATTATTACCTCATCTATCAGCGGTTTCATTTAGAAAGCAGGCCTCCGTTGAGTGACAGTGATAGCAGACAAAGGAAGATAATTGCTTACTTACTCTTTCCCATATAGCCTCTGATCCATTTTGTCTTTTCTGACACAGAAGAGACAGCGACATAATTAAAGGCATTGTGTGGCATATACAATCTCAGCCGCAATCACGGTGGCAACCTGACAGCTCACTCTAACGCGAGTGTACTTTGTAAGGGGGCTCGATAAATAAGTAAAACCCTAGAAAACAATCCTCTCGCACTCTCTTTCCTCGCGTTCCCCCGACCACTTCTTCCTGAGAGCTTTAACGCAGACCACAAATAAAGAGCGGGGCTCTGTTATTGAATGAATTTATGAATAAATTACCGCCGTGTGGGCGCATATGCGAGGAAAAAAAAGGTTCAGAGCGCCAAACTTTATTTTAAAACAATGCTGTTTTGTCATCTTATCAAAATGTTTAGCAGGGTAAAAATGAGAGAAAGAAAGAAAAAGTTAATATCCTGCAAATGACTGGGCGCACAGCTTCTTTATTAATATCATTAATCATCTGTTATTATGTGCTTGGTTGATTATAGAGGGTGATATGCTTTAAGTTGTTTTTTTAGTCTGCATGTCATCTGTTTAATGTTCCGCTTATGAGATCTTACAGATTGTCCAAATGGTGTTGTGGGTATGGCGGCACAACAAAGTAGCACAATTACATCCTAACTTATTTTATATGAAAAACAGTATCTTTATCATATTTCAATATATTCACTGTTGAAATAAAAAAAATAAAAAAAACAATAGCATCATGGAACAGAGGGAAAACCAGTGTAAAATTACAATATATAAACTTTAAAGTTTAAAGTTTTACGAACACATTTTCTTCTGTGTTATGAGCTCCTTTTAATTTCACTGTCATACACACACCTTAAGAGTCCATGCACCGTCTTTTAATCAGAGCTCTGAGACTGTATTTCTTCAACCAGTGATGGGATGTCTGGTCACTGTGCACATCAAGCCTGTTGCGTGTCTTTGTTTGGATGGTGACCAGAGCAGCTGAACGCAGTCTCTGACAGGTATGTTGTGGCAATTGGGGTCGGCAGTATCTCAGTCCATAGGGCTTGGGAACTGGAGGGTGGCCGGTTCAAGTCCCACATAGACCAAAAATATGGAAGGTGGGCTGGTAGCTGGAGAGGTGCCAGTTCACCTCCTGGGCACTGCCAAGGTGCCCTTGAGCAAGGCACCAACCCCACCCAACTGCTCACTGGGTGCTGGTCTCGCTGGCTGCCCATCACTCCACCATCGCTCCACATTTGCATGTCTATGCCCTTGTACTGCATGTGTGTGTCTGGGTTAAAATGCATGTAAAAGAGTGAAAAAAGAATTTCCCAATGAGGGATTAATAAAGTATATCTTTAAATGTCAAGATGAACCTGGTGGTCGCATGATGAGCAGGTCTGGAAGCGACTCCTTGTCCTCACACAAGCTAATACTTGCTTCTTGTATCCATGTTCAGCATAAAACCGCTTACAGAGAAAATTGGACTTATATCCATAAGCTGATCCTCAGGCTGGAGGTACTCCACATCCTCTTCTGTATCTCCTCCTGAAGCTCCTCCATGTGGCCGGTGAACTGTCTGGCCAAAGCATCAGGTAACTTCCCCACCGACTGTTCCTGCAGCAAAGAAAACTGTTGCAGGTCTATACTCCATTTTGCGCACAAACGCATCCACTGTCTCTTTGCACTCCATCACGTTGGCATCCGTTGGCGGCCTGCATGCGTTTGTGACGCTTTGCCATTTTTCCATTAGCTCTCTCTGTTTCTGTTGCTAGGTTACCTCTGTGGCGGCCTAATTCTCTTTCTATAGTGATTTTTAATTTTATTTAAATAAGTGAATAAACGTTTAATGTAGCCCTTAAATTTAGTTTCTTTTGTCACACTGATGAATTAAATGCTGACTCATCTATATCTAACACACTGGATTTAATACATCCTTTAAAATCAAGAGAGCTCCGCGACCTCCCACGTGGATCTTTGGGAATCACCGCTGCCTCAAGTTTGATGGCGACCGCTTGTATCGACAGCACAGATGGCCGTGGACACAGAGTGGTGGTATTGCTAAAAGCTGGCGGTAAATAAGAAAGAAAGTGCACGACTCGGCAGCGTGCCAACAAACACGAGCTACTGATATATGTTATTTTTAGATCGATGTGTCAAGTTCACGACCGAGACTCGGCGGCCTCGGAACAAAAACAATTCACATTTTACTTCAATGCATCGGACCCAATCACCATAATAGCCTCCTGCCTGTTATTTGTGTGGCATTATCCAGCCGGGATGTAAAAGAAAAGAAGCTCCGCAGCTTCGCACTTGATACATTTAATTTACAGCCTGCTGTTTCAGTTGACATTTTCCCAGAGCACTACATTTACATTTATTATGTTAAAGGGGCACTCCGCCACTTTTGCACATGAAGATCGGTTCAGTCATAATGCCACTAAGTACCACATCGTTTCTCCTGTGCTTTTTTTTTTTTTAAAGTTCAGACGTAAGGGTGAACAAGAACAACTAGAGCCATGCAAGCGGCTCTGTGGGGATTTGCTAGCACGCTTTAATGGGCATACACTCACTGCCACTTTATTATATAATGTATCAACTGATAAAACATCTCTGCTAAACTTTTGCCAAGTTTATGATTTCACTGACATTTGACGCTATCGGAAAGGTAATACTTTTACTGATCATGTTTATTATTGAACTTGAACTGCTCATGTAGGTAAATGTGGTGGCCAAAATATTAGAAACACTTCAACATAGTGCGGTCCACTTTAAAACCCAGAACAAACATATTACCTCATTGACAACGGCAATCAAAACTGAAATAATTACCTGTTATACTCCATCACATTGGATTGTAAGTGTACCTTATGAGGTGGCCGGCATGTGTAATCATTATCATGGTCAGCAGTGCTAATTTGCACTCAACACAAAGTACAGCTGTGGCTAATGGGATTAGAATTACTTTCAATTATTTAATCATAAACTAAAGTGTTGGTAAAAATTGCAATTAATCACCAAACTGATTACAGTTTAACCAGTGGGGGGTAAATTATTCATCCAGTAGTTGTTGAGACTCAAAACCACAAAGGTCAATCTCATGGTGGATAAAAGAAAGTCAAAAGATTTACACTAGTGCTGAATATCATCTCGACCCCTCATGATGGCGCCTGAGAAAAGTCAGAGCCGGCTTCATCCTGTGGATTGTGTCGGCCCATCCAAAAGTTGTTGACTAACGCACTGTGGGATGCAGCCTATCCACCACCACGGACATTTACACCTCCAGATGCAGGAAAAGGGCCTCCTGCATCACGAAGGACCCCACTCACCCCGCACACGCTCTGTTTGAAGCTGTGAGACTGTTGAACTCTGGAGGACCCCTGTAGCCCCTGCTCCTATTTTTTTTAATTTTTATATTTGATATCAGGCTGCTCCGATACCAGGGGAAACCAATTTCGTTTCATCCCATGTTTACATGTGTTGTAATGACAAAACTCCTTGAATCCTTGAAGTTGCCGTCCCTGGAGCCACATTGCTACCTCGGCCAAAAAAAAAAAAAAAATTCCCCAGGTGATATGATCGGGTTTATCACACTCAGGCTCGGAAGCTTCAAAGCTCAAAATGGGGGTGTTAGAGAAAGTCTCATTAAAGACAGTACTTAGCTGAATGATAGGAACTGTCGGATAAAGCTTGACCTCCACTATCTGCTTTTATTTTTTTTATTTTTTTAAAGCTCATCCAAGTCCCTCAACTTTATAGAAGCGCGATGATGAATCACTTGGTTTATATAGTCGTATAGTTAACCTGTGCGGTCCGAGCATGGAGCTGACGAGCGAGCACACTGAACCCCGGTTTGTATCCATCCACTTTGCTCCATATAGAAATATATCACTGTCCAACCTGTGACTCTTAAAGCGCATTATATTACAGTCTGATTTCTGGCTTTACAGCAGAGATTAAGAGGTTCAACGTTTCATGAAAAGACCTGAACATTTTCAAAAGGGCTTATCTATAATTTGAAAACACACTGTATAAAAAAAAAGAAAAAAAAAAAGGTGTTAACTTCTGCCAATATCAGTCTGGCTCATTCAGCTGTATCAACTTCCCTGGAGTATTAAGAAGACGTGGCAGGAAAGATGGCCCACACAATCCTCCACCACTCAGTAATGACAGATTCATGATATATTCCTGAATATATGGTAAAAAAGACAAAAGGAGGCGACTATCGGTTAGTGCTAAAGAAAATGGAAGTTAGCCAAAAGCCCATCAGGAAAGCAGTGACATTTAAAATGCATGACAATCAAACACTTTTACAGTGCTTTTCCATGTCCCCGAGCATCCTGGCATATATCAAAAGGGAAAGATCTCTAATGGCCCCTGAAAAATGCAAGAAAGTGAGTAACTTTATCCCTGCACCTCTTCTCTCCGCCGAGCACTATTCTCTCACCTCGTCTCTGATTTTCTTTAGTGAGCAAGGAGGGGGGGGCAGCGGTTCAAAGCGCCGCATCGGAGCCCAGTCTGCCCTGCATTTACGTCCCAGCGGAGGTCTTCAAACGTTACTTTTAACTGCCCCCAGTAATGCAATCTGAGTGGATGGCGAATATGTGATCCAGCCAAAAAGGCTCCGCAGTAAATGGCATGTGATGGAGATGACATGAATAATGAACGAGACCAAAGTTGAGGTAAAGGTTGTATTTTAAATCACATATCCTGCTATAAACAAGCGCATCCAGCGACAGAAGGACATTAATGATTTCTGGCCCCAACATTACTAATGAAACTATTTCCAATCTCGCTGCTTAATAACTTAAGAGTCCCTGTGAACTGTACCGAGGATTCTTTAAAGAAAACAGCAGCAAAACAACAGAAATTTGGATCTTTTAAGGTTGAACGCCCTCGTTTGTTGAGCTTAGATGGACACGGAAAAAAAGTGTGTCAACACCATCTCGTTGCTGTTGACACACAAATGATGCTTCACTTCGAATAACCACGAGCGAAATGAGCAAGTGAGCGGAGCGAGCGGGGCATGCTCAGCACCTTGTGGCACATCCTCTGCACGCAGTGTCCCAGATTTCCACCTTACGTAACCTGATTATTTGTGCACAACAAACAAAGACAAAAAAGAAAAAGAAAGAAAGGAAGGAGGCACATTCATTGCTCAGTGTCTCAGGTATTTGCAGGACCTGTGCATTGTAAAGGTTTGCTGTCTCAGCAGTGTGAAACTCAAGAAAGAGAATGCTGAGTAAAGCTCCCTTCAAGACTATAGTCGCCATAAGGAAGAGAGGGGGGGGTTGTGCCATCAGCCGTCTGTACGGATGTGATGAGAACACGCAGCCTCCGACAGAAGGCCATCTCTCTCCTCATTAGACATCCTATTGGACTTTAATTAACAGGTTAAGGCCGCCATAAACCTGCTGCTGGAGCCCGCCATCAGAGGCAATAACGCCTCATTAGAAGACGTCGACAGCCAGGAGCTTTAAACCCGGAGAATCCGCGACCTCTACATGCATACACAAACACCTCATTTATGTGTCTTCCGTGTTGTCTTTGAGCTCGCTCTCTCTCGCCCTTCACCCGCACCCCTGCAGTTATTCTGCTCAAGCAGAAGAAGACCGAGGGGTTGAGTTATACCGGAAAACTCCCAAATGTGTTTGGTGTGTGTAGCCGTATGAATGTGAAGCAGGATGCTGTTCGCCTGAGTGAGTCCATCTCTGAATGACGTCGCTTGCAAATCCGAACAGCTAATTAGTAAAAAAAAAAAGGCAGGTAAATCAGCTTTTGGCCGTGCAGGTTGCATGATAGTGTTTTTTTGTGTGTGTGATTGGGACTATTCTATCTGCTAATGGGTTTGATGAGATTTGTTGTGAGGGGCAGCTGAGCAGATCTATAAGTGAGCGTGATTAAATGTGGCAGTGGCTATCTACTGGAAAACCGAGTCCTGCTGTGATCACAACACGACACGGCGCTAAAACGAAATATTGTTTTGATCGTCCCGCGCGATCCATCTGATGGGAACCCTGGGTGCATGCAGAGTTACAGTGAAGTCACAGGAGGAGGTCAAGGTGAGGCTGCCACTCAATCTTAAAAAACATGAGAGGGAGGTCCGTGGTGAGTCGACCTGCGTGGTGGCTGTTTATGCAGCCTGTCAAGTGTGTATATGTGTGTGTGTGGCAATGCATAATGTGCAGACAAACAGGAGGTGAAGTATAACACCGACCTGCTTTATTGAGCAGACCGGGCGAGGCAGAATGTGCCTACGCCGTCACGTATGTGCACGTCCATCAAAAAAAAAAAAAAAAGCATACGAGTCAGCAGAAGTGCGCACGCTTGTCCGAACACGTTTCCCCATTAATGAACGTATCCACCAGATACCGAAGGATTACGGCTAATCCCGAACATTGACTGATCCCACAGTGCGACGCGAGTGGGCTAAATGTCACAAAAATGATAACTCGGAACGGGATTCACGGACAAATTCTTTCTTAATTAAAGATTACGGTGACATTTGTGCTCCTGTACAATGGAAAGACGAGAGAGGGAATGTAACACAGAAACCAGGATGGCCTCGGGATCAATATCAGTTTCTCTCTGTTAAACATAAACAGACCACAAGCTTAATCTTGGTGTTTTATTAGAATCTATCCAACATGGTCAAACACACATTCTTCATCCCTGTGTCATATGACAGCAATTACAATATTCATTAGACAAAAATCTCTTTAGGGCCAATCGATGGTCTTTTAGCCAAAGGGATCTCTATAGACATCGGATTCAGAATCCATTGGATACAAAGGATCCAATTGCACGAGCTCTGTGACTCCTGCAGCCCCAGTTTGAATCGATAGACCAGCCCCTCTAGTGGATTTATCTGCTTGTTAGCGGGCCTGAAACAGCTGTCTTACCCTGTGTCTTGTGATGTCCTACCCCCATTCTATTTTGTGCACGGTTTCAGCCCACTTTTAGCTTCATTCATTGTGGGTTTATCAGTGTAGTGTGCCCAGGTGAGTGAACACTGGCCCCACATCCACTTAGGCTTTTCAATCTCTACCGTGACACGGTCAAATCAGGAGAGTGCACAAGATTAAATCGATGCCTGGCCAGTTGACTGTTTGACGCAGCATTCTCCTTCCAGACCATTTCCTTGGCCACGCCATCCATCACTCAAGGCCCGAGCAGTCCTCATGGTTTCCATTCTCTCCCTTTCTTTTCTGGCATAATGGGATCACAGCATCCAGGACAATGCCTGGTCTCGGGAGACGTGACACACTCGCCATTGTCTACTTCATAATATCTGTATACCAAGTGATTCCTTCGCTGGAGGTGGCGGTGGGGAGGAGGAGGATGGCAAACAGAGGTGACATAGCAACACGGAAGAAAAATCTAATTTACAGTTTGCCCCGGAGGTCAGCCCGACGGGCCAGGTCCAAACATCTATCAGATAAACCGGCTTTAGGGCGCAGGCAATCCACTTATGGACTCCACCTTCTGCCAGCCGCCCTGCCAGTTAAGTGACTAAATTGCGCTGCAGTCGAAATGGACAGGATCTGCTGAAGTTCAAGTTCTGTTTGAGTTTTAAACCTTTGAAATATTAAAAAAGGTGGCATGTAATATAGATATATATATATATCTGGGAAGGATATTAAACAATGCATATGAGTTTAAAAGAGAGGTTTGAATGATTGATTGGTTCCATTGCTCACCTCCATGTGCACTTTTCTTCCTTCTGCTCTATTTTTAAGCCGTCAGAAGAAACTTGCCAGCTTATTACTGGGTTCTTACCTCCTAACAAGCATTCACATCGATGTCCAAGTAAAAACACCCAAAGGTAGGTAAAGCTCCTTCTGTGAAAAGATATAAGACTCTATACTATACCTTGCATGCCTGGGAACGCTGCACCCTCCTTGCGGTAGCAGAATAATGGTCAGAGCTGAGGCTAAATGTTTGAGAAAATTGCTGTTGTTTAGCTGTTGGCTACGTCTTTCTAAAGGGAAAATCAGCCGAACAGCTGCTTAATGGTATGTTCTTTAAAATCCTGATATCAGCAAACGGAAAATGCTGACTTTTTAACACCACTGACATCTTTATAAAAAATGTCTTGAAGGACTTATAAAGACGGGGCTTAATTAAGTCCTACTCTCAAGGGACGGGCAAATAGTTCATCGCACCCCATTGGGCTTATATCGCGTGAAGGTGACTTTTTGTCGCCTCTGTCCGAAAGCAAACAGCGTAAAAATACGTTTCTGTGCAGGTGGGATACACCAACAACAGGGTGAAGAAGATTTCATAAGCTGCCGAACTGAAAGAAAACGAGCAGTGAGACGTGAGGCAACATCAGCAGGAAGAAAACTGCGGGATCCTGACACAAGACCTGCAGAGGTTGAAGCTATGCATGGTCTGGCTTTGACCTTTGTCAGGTTAAATGATGATCCTGCATTCATTGGGGTCATTTCTCCTAGAAAAGGGAGGTAAAAAGAAGAAGACACGAGATGTTTGGTGTTGATTGTTTTCCCCTCCGGTGGATGTGGTTTTTAGATTATGCTTGCGTTGCGTTTCAACCCAGGGTGTGATGTTTCTATTCGAAGACTCGCTGTATATATATTTTATTCATGTTGCAAAAGCCTGCCTGCTCTTTTCTGTGGATCTATAGCACGGCTCTAAATAAAACTTTTAAAAAAGCAACACCTCCTCCGAACTTGCCAATAACAAAAAGAACATCGCTTTAATGTGATCATTACCTTTTTCCTGCGGAGCCCTCGCCACCAAACTATGGACGCGACCAACACTACTAATTACAACCACAGCCGATCTCACTTTATGTTCAAGTTCTGAGGTATTATTCACGAGAGGTCGTTATGTGTGAAGCCGTGTTAAGAAGTATTCTCTCCAGAACACATAGTCAGAAGTACACACCACTTCTTCCCTTCCCACAGTTCTCATTAACAAATAACAACATCTGGTAATGACACCAACACGCACACGCGCACAAGCCTGTCATTAATGGGGCCCTTTCACTGAAGGAAGCCAAGCGAGGACCTGTCACATGTCCATGTTTCCACTCTCTACTCAAACACAGCAATTAGGAGCATTGAGCTGAGTGTCACTTCAGCTGCCTCATTGACCTTTCTCTGGCTCTGCTGTGCCGCCTGCTCGCACCGCTCTGCAATATCTTCATTAGTACAACCTGACTATGGAGGGTATATGTCTCTGAGTGGGAGTGTACTGTACTGCTGCACAGCTGATGCACTCTCGTTGCACGCGCTGACCGCCAAGACACTAAATTATCTCTATCTTTAGCAAGGTGTTTTGTTTTGTATGCTATGTGTTGCTTGGAGACACGGATGTTTGGACATATGGCCCAAATCCAGCTTTTGCTTCTTGGTACCTAAACTTGTTCAGCACCAGCCCACACACACAGATCCTGAACTACAGTGCACATGTTACTCACTCTCGCCGTTTCAGGCATATACTCTTAGTCATGCACGGGGAAAAGCTTCAAAGTATTTTAGGCGTAAGGACAAAAAAGACAGACACAAAGTTGATTTTTAGCTCCGGTCTGGCGCCGGCTTCTAAAATATTAACCAGGATGAGTTAGGGTGAAGTCAAATGGACTGACGGCTGACTCATTCGGCAATCCTTGCATCCTACATTATCATTGCTCATCAGCCCATGAGGGTTTTGGTGTCTGACAACACCTTCTACATTTATTTATCTCCTCCGGTGTCACGAAGAGTTCACAAAGAAATGATGAAAATTATTAATATCGACTGCAGCCGGACAAAAATAAAGAGGCATACCGAAATAATTGGGACAGGATTGGGAGTTCTGTGTGGTTACTGTGTTTCACTAATTGCCAGAATACACAGTAGTAGGACACAAGCCGAGGGTTGTCAAGATAACCACAATGCAACGATAATGAGATAGAGATAATGAAAATGAAATATTGACAAGCCATCTGCAGGGGATGGTGAGGCACCGGTACAACTGCTTGTAACCCCACGTTGGTTTTCAAGACAGAAAAGCGTTGACGGATTGTGGAGGATCTGCTACTCAATATGCCTCGATTCAAAGAATCACAAAACATAAACGCCCCACAATCGCATTTGAGTTTTGCCCAAGATTACAATATCACATGGGAGAGAGTCCCATCGTCTTAGTGGAAAACACAAACTGGTGTGTGCCATCTATCCCAATTTGCCACAGCTGTGGAGTCCGTATCCCTGTTTCAGTCTAACGAGTTCACCATTAACTGCCAACTTTCAGTCAAAGGCATGCCACGGGGCTGCCACCCAAAATTGCCATTCAGCCAGTCGCCGGTTAACAGGGTCACTCGTTAAACCGAAACACCGGGAGGCAGGAGGACAGAGTTTGCAGGTGATTAGTACAAGCAGGTACATTGTACCAAGATGAGACATTATCCTGCTGTACCGTCTCACAGAGTCATTTGCAAAAACATAAACATTGGCGCTAATGCCATGCTGTTGGATCTACCCAAATTAACCGCAAGGGAAATTTCTTTCTTTCACAGCAACAGCCCTAAAAAACACCCCTGTTAGAACTTCTTTAAAAAGTCTTGTGAACAGGAGAAAATCCCAAAAGACTCAAACCAGTCGGCACTTACTCACTGGTTACCATTTTATCTTGTGCAAATACATTTGCTGCCTGTTCTTTAATAATAGCTTAGCATTTAAATGCATTCACAGGATGCTGAAAAAAAAAACTGGAACCAAACTGGCACCAGTTGGTTTGAACTTTGCCTGTTGAACCCTGCAGCCAATCAAGCCTCGTGAATGCAGCTACAGCTTTTTCCTTATCTTATTAAATGGGATGTCGCGAAACAATATGCACTTATCCAATTAGGCGGCTCTTACTTATGAGAAAACTAATGGGAAAGTAGATCCCAGTGGGGTAGATGCATTGTGTGGTATGTGCAGAAACAAAATGACTTTTAGTTAACATAAATGACGACTACATTATGTAGGAAATAGCGAAGTAACAGAAGTAGAAGCACAGTAGTAGAAGTAGAGATACTAGGGTTTAAAAAAAAGACTTGAAGTATCAACCCAAGCTTTTTACTAAAGTGTAAAAGTACTGGCTTCAAAACTACTTAGGCGGCACTAGCAGTGGATCAATTTTGTGTGACCATTGTTCTATGATTGCAAAAGAATAAGTGACAGTTAAGAATGGTGCAACACAAATAATTGGGTTGGGGAGTGGGTTGAACATCAGGTTTCATTTTTAAAAAAAAGATCCTATTAATATTCTCGACCAATGACTTAGAGAAAAAAAGATGCAGCCTCCCAAACATCCACCTAAACTGGGCAATTCATTTTACTATTACTGTAATAAAGAAGCAAATTATTAACAAAGGTAAGATGGTGCCCCTGGACTTTTCACTATAGCCACCAATGTGAAAAGTCGAATTTCAAAGAGACACCAAACTAACACAATGTTAAAGGTTAAAGGTGTTGTTCACATTTAAGGAGAAGTATTTGCAGAAATGGGATATATTATGCATAACTATGTTTTCACTTGTGTATATTAACCTGAAAATTAAATTCATTATGTTTTTATTACCTTTAGAATGAGACTTCTATATCTACAGAGGGAGCAGGTCCTCTTCTATGGTGTCCGCCATGTTTCTACAGGATACCCACAAGTTTGATAGCCACTGTAGTTTTCGAGGGTGAGGTGAGTGGTATTCAGTCGGTTGCCCCTAGATGCTATTAAATCTTACATGCTTGACCGTTAAAGCTCTCTGCTCACATTTTATTTTCTTGTTTCTCCAGCTGAATGTTGATGTACAGGTTGATGTGTGTGTAGTTGGACACTTGAAGGATGTTTTCACATTCATCTGCTTAAAGTGAAAATGGTTCAACGTGGTTAATGAAGATCTCATTTTTAAAGGGGCGGGCCTACAAGTGTTGATTTGTGGCAGCACAAATAGCTTGAATTAATGGATGTCATTTTTAAATATAACAGGATACTTACTTATAATTACTGTTTTATTAAAACATTTTTCTAAAAGGACAAGTGTGTAGTGGCATCTTGCAGTTGCCGATTGCAACCTCCTCGCCTTAGCCTCTCCCTGCCATGGCGAAGGAGAAACAACGGTGGCTGTGAAATGTTTTTGTGTCTGTAGATATAAAAGTCTCATTCAGAGGTAACAAAAACATAACGGGGAAATTATACGCCAATAAAATATTCAATAAATAGAGCCTTCCTAATCTTACAGACACACACACACACACACACAATGTATTATTCTTCAAAGATTATTGCTACTTGACTTTTTAATAATGAGCTTTTAAATAAACAGTCATTGAGTCACCCACTGAATGAATGAACCGGGCACAGATGGCAGCTCTGTAGTACTTGCGCCCACACACAAATATTATATATTTTTTGAAAAGTGGAAAAAAAAATATCTTCTCCTCACACTATCCCTGCCTTCAATTCTTAGCCCCACTTCCCCTCCGGTAATTCTCATACACCCTTTTACTATTGCCTGAGAAAATAGCCACGACAGAAACAGTGAAAACTGTTGTGGACATAAATTTGGGTTATTTTCTTTTCCGCTCACTCCTGTTGGAACAAAATCATATGCAGGGAAACCGGTGTCACTGCAACACACTGCAAATACCCGGGCAGAATTTGTTGGCAAATAAACACAAGTGAGATGTTAATGTATCAGTGTGTTTTCAGTGTGTTTGTGTGTGTGTGTGTCTCACACCTCTATTTGTGGGCCCCTGACTCTATGCTGTGACAGTAGGCAGAATAAGAGAGTGTTTTATGGCATCTCATTGAGACACCCTTGACGGTGACACCTCCTCTATACTATTCCTGTCGCCGGCTCCTTAGCTCTCTCACCCCTCCACCTCCCTTTCACTGCTTTTCAGCTCTACTTCTTTCTCACCCTCTCTTGCTGTCTTTAAATCACCCCCCTTTTTTTCTGTCTCTCATCTTTTCCTATCCATCTTTCCCAATCATCTTCTTCCATATTGCTCCCTATCGTCACAAATCTTCCACTCTACCCATCCGAGCGCTTCCTCTGCCCGCCGTCTCCCTCACTTCATATCCCTCTCCTTCTTCACCCCCCTCCTCCCCTAGCATCTCTTTTCAGCACTTGGTATATAGTAATAGTGCACTCTTCCTCCATGTTCATTTCAGCACCCCCCCCCCCCCAAAACAGTGACTCAGAAATACATTTTTATTTTGGAAGAGCTGTAGCCAAACAAAAAAAAAAAAAGACTTTTCAGGGTGAGTAAGGCTCATTCATCTGTCTGCCTGTGATTTGCATTTAGACAAACAGAATATACATTTACAAAAACGGCGCGTACTGCGAATGAAAGGGAAAAACTTTTTATGCTAATTTACAAGCACGAGGTAAAAAAAAAAAAACCTTCCTCTACTCCGATTCACACAGGATCAAATTTGTTTTAAAAGGCGATGAAACAAACGAACAGAGAGATTTCTGTGCACGGTAAAAAAAAAAAGCCGTCAAGGCAATTTTCTCGGATTTCTCCTTTTTCCAAGCACCAACTCCTGCTTGTATTCTTTACACGAAGCACCGGGCTTTGGAGTCCGTCCACTTATTGATCAGCATGGCGACTAGAGCTGGCGGCTGCCTGTATGACTTGTCTGGCTATAGTGTAATTAAAGCTGAGGCGAAGGATGTGTAGCACTGACAATGCCGGCTAGTGTTCTTAGGGGGAAGCTATTTGAGGAGACGCTGCAGCTTATTATGATCAAACTGGAGCTCAAGTAGAAATTTGAACAGCTTTAAGTTTTATTGCCAGATTTAGGGTCAAGTGTTTTTTTTTTTTTTTAAAAAACACAAGCAATATTCAACAAGCAGTAAAAATGCATTTTAAATAATAACAAAACAGGATTTTATGCCCTCCCAGGGCCTCTTTCCGCTTTCCAAAACTCATGTTAAAGTTTACAAGACCGTCTGTTTCGGGGATATAGAGCGAGGCAATCTAAATCAACCCCGCAGAATACAGTTGAGGCCACTGGAGTTGATGGAGTAAGCGTGGTTTATGGCTCCAATTCCCTTTCCCTCCTCAAAAGCCTACGAGGAGAGTCAAAGTGTGGCAGGGATGCAGAATAAAATCCCGCTTAGGGATCATGACTATCTCGGAGCGGTGCATGCAGGGTTTGAGATATATTTTATAGGCTTAAAAGAAAATGCTGACATCACAGCGAGAGGAAATGCAGCTGCTATCACGGGCAAACGGGCGAACGTCGGGAGTAATGGCGATGAGAAAATGAGCAGAGCAGGGCGACCCTTCCTTCTGTTACACTGCATTACCCAGCCCGACTGCATCCGAGGAACTCGGATACAGGACGTACTGTGGTGGGCAGATGTCATACACTGTTAGAAGTACACACACCGTGCATAGAAGAGCAGCACACCAGCGTACGTAGGCTTTTTTTCATGGGCCATTTCATTTCACTTGATCTTTGTGACACGGCGATGATCTCCATTTTGTCATTTCTGAATTGTAATTGCCCTGAGTAGCCCTGGAACACTGACGGAGGAGGGAGAGAGGGAGAGAGAAGCGCCGCTGGAAGGAGAGAATGACAGAAAAAAAAAGTGGAAGAAACAGACAAAAGAAGTGAAAAAGATTAGAGCAGCTCGGAGATAAAAGGGAAACCAAGCGTAGTCTCTCTCTTTGTTTTCATTTCTAACACCGGAACAAAACGTAGTAACGGTCCACTTTCCTTTCAACGCCTCCTCTTTGAGAGGTGGACGATATCTCTGATTTTAATTTTCTCCACCTATACCCCACCTCTATCACTCAGTGAAGGAGCACACAAAATTATTCCCCCGGCTCTCTCTGGTTTGTAATTATAAGCTTCCAGAACAAGAAACACTCCATCAGTTTCCCTTCACCGTAATTCTCCCGTGAGGCTGTCACCGGTCTGATGTTCTCCTCTGGGAGAGCTCGCCGTTTGTCCACGCTCTGAGTCGTAAACGTCACTAGATTTCTTTCACTGAAAGTGTCAGTACTCAGTCCATTAAGGGGCTTTTTTTATTTTAAACATATACACAGAGATGTATAAAGTACTGGAGTAAAAGTACAAGTGCTATATTAAAAAACTGACTTGAGTAGAAGTTGAAGTGTTCGTTAAACACCATACTTAAGTAAAAGTACTAAAGTATTCAAAATGTTTTGTACTTAAGTATTGCAAGTAGAAGTATGTAAAAAAAATGCTACTCAAGTACTGAAAGTAAAAGTAAAAGTACAAGTACTGCTGTTTATATTATTTCAAATATTTATTAAGGCACAACTTCTAATGTTACAGTGTTACAATGTTCATGGTAGAGTTCTGTGATTTCCCATGGTCTGTGAATGCGTCTGAATGAATGCAGAGCGAGGGGGCGGGGCAGCAGGTGAGAGAGCGCACCTGGGTGAGTCAGGTGTATGACGTACGGCGCACGAGCGAGGTTGATGTGAGACCGGGACTGTTCAGTTGGTTTTTTTTGGCGTGGTTCCGGCCGACAGTCACCGAGTCCTGGAACCAAACCGTTCAGCAATAAATGCAGTTTGTTCAATATCGCCTCGTCATTCATCACGTGTCCGGCTGGACGCTACAATAGTAACGAGTAACGACTCAGCACATGAAAGATGTATCCGAGTAAAAGTATTAAACTCATCAAAAATATGTAGTGCAGTAAAAGTGGAAGTTAGGGAAAAAAAGTACAGATACTGCATTTTAGTACTTAAGTACAGTACTTAAGTAGTTCCAGTCAAAAGTTTGGACACTCTCTTTCTGTCATGTAGACTGACACTGACACTTAAGATATCAACACTATGAGATAACACATGGAACTATGTGATAAAGTGTGAACAGAGCAAAATGTGTCTTCTATTTAAGATTTTTCAAAGTAGCCATATTTCCCTTTCATGACAGATTTGCACATTCTTGGCATTCCCTCAATCAGCTTCATGAGGTAGTCACTTGGAATGGTTTTCAATTAACAGGTGTGCCTTTCTTCCCTTCTTAATGCGACTGAGACCATCAGTCGTGTTGGCATACAGCCCTATTCGAATATTGTGGTAATCCATATACAGTAATGGCAAGAACCGCTTGACTAAGTGAAGAGAAATGATAGTCCATCACTGCGTTAAGACGTGAAGGCCAGTCAATCCGGAAAAACTTCCAAGAACGTTGACGGTTTCTGCGACTGCACTTGAAGACACCATCAAACACTGTGATGAAAGTGGCCTCCATGAGAACATCTCCAGGAGAGAAAGACCAAGAGTTACCTCCGCTTGCTGAAGAGGAAAGGTTCGTTACAGTTACCAGCCTCAGAAATCTCCAATTAACAGCGCCTCAGATAAGAGCCAGACAGAGTTCAAGGAGCGAGGCACCTGGCAACATCGACTGTTCTGAGGAAATTGCATGAATCCAGCCTTGGTGGTCGAATTGCTGCAAAGAAACACACATGGGATGGACAGCAAGACCGGTGAAAATCTGTACTTTGATACTTTTGGTTCCAACCGCCATCGTATCTGCATGTGTGGTTCCCACAATGAAGCGTGGAGGAGGAGGTGTGATCGTGTGGGGGTGCTTTTATTCAAAATTCATTCAATCTGGCATAACGTTCTCCAGTGACAAGTCATCCCGTGTTGCTTGCAAACAGCGCAACGATCCATAACACACCTCCATGCATGCAGGTCCGATGACTTGGCTCCATGTATGGGCTATTTTATTAAGCCTGAGCATGTAGGAGTGCTGCAGATGACCCTAGCCTCCACAATCACAAAAACCTAAACCCCAACTGAACCACAGAGTGCAACAACAAGTGCACAGCATATATGGGAACTCTTAAGATTGCTGGAAAACCATTTCAGGTGACGACCTCATGGAGCTGACTGATGACAGGTTTGCACAGTCTTGGCATTCTCTCAAAGCAGAATTCAAAATATAAAACAGATTTTGTTTTGTTTACACATTTTCTATGTACCACATAACTCTGTGTGTGTTATTTCATAGTCTCCAGTGTTAAGAAAGTACTCAAAAGTACATAAATAAGAAGGCGCATTCAAACTTTTGACTGATAATGTACATTTGCCAGGCTGCGTGGTTTAATTAAAGACAGCACGGCTGTGAAAGCGCAGCCCCCACAGCCGCCTCTGCCCATTAACTCACAGAAAGAGCGCTCAGGGAGCGGTACTTAACTTCACAGGTCATGTATGTTATTCTTAAAACGGCAGACAGAAACCATTCTTCAGTCTGAAAGTTTGAAACCATCGTCACAGGTGGGAATATAATGGAAATGAAACGCGTTTAATATCAGACTGTACTTGCTAAAAAACTGAGCTCGGTTTTATTTTAATGGTGCCCCACACCTGTAAGAGCTGGAGAATTGAAAGGAGCAGACAGATTTACTAAGAGGATGGACATATTTCAACAGTTGGATGTGTAAAGCTCAAGAAATAATAACCGTGAGCCTTGTTATGAAATACTCACCACAGCAGAGAGAAAGAAGCCTGATGGACAGAGCAACAGAGGTCAAAGTGGAGGTGGTGTTCATCCAGCTAATGTTTCACCAGAACATCGAGGTGAATGCAACTAAACAGAGTGGTGTGTACAAGTGTTGCCAAAAGAAACTGATTTAAGATCTATATTTTTATGAGATTTTTGACTTTCCAGCTCCTGATAACTGACACGGTGCAAATCCCTGGATGTTTTTGTGTTTTTCGACATCGCTCTTCCTTTACACTCCGCGGCTTTCCTCGCAGCTTTTGTAAATAGTATTTGCACTATTTTTCCAGCCGTTTCATTCTCCTGTCGCAAAAAATTATGTCACCTCCGTAACACAAGGGGATTGTGTACAGTCAAAATCTAGTAACATATTTCCTCCTGGGAACATCTTGCAAACACTCAGTGACACCAGCCTGTTGGTCGTACTCGATAAACAAACGTCGTGTTTTTAGGGCACCCGAAAAAACTCTTTTTAAAATGTCCCTGTGTGTCATACTTTGATTATGCACCGACTTCAAAATGTTCTGTATAACATCGAGCTTCGATATCTTAGAAATGACGAGGACAAAAAGAATCTAGCAGCGTCTTCAAGTGTGTGTGCACATGAACTTTTGCCATTATAGTCTGAAGACATCAGAGTTCATGGCCTCATTTCTTATGTATATCTGACTGTGCACAGTTATTTCTTTTTTAGGCTTTAAATGTAATTAAACGTCTTTGTTTGAAGAGTGTTTCTCTCTTTACATATGTAAAGATAAAAGCGCAGAGACAGACTCCGGTCATGTTGAAGGTTTTACAAGTTGAAAACATTCGGACATTTCTATATCTGATGTTTATATATCAGAGTTTCTGATCTTCACAGTATGGGGTCAAGCATAAAAAACAAGACGTTTATCATCAATATTATTTCATAAATCACGCACACTAAGTGCTAATATGAAACTGCCGTAAACACACGAGCATTAAATCAAACTCTTAACTGGGGATAGAAGCAGAGCGACTCTTTCATCTGGCTTCATACCATATAGATTCTTTCATCTGTTGATTTTCCTTGCATTGAAATCTTCAGTTTTGTACGGCCAATTACTTCAGCGTTTATTTTTTCATCTTGGTTTTCTCGATCATGGAAAATCCCAGAGGGGAACGAATCTTTGTTTGTAATTAATAAAAAAAAGATGCGGGGAGATAGAGAGAGAGAGAGATGCAGTTGAATTGCCTATAGAAGAAGAAGAAAGACAGTGGAGCCTTAAGTGTCTCCCCGATGATCAATTATGTTGGATCCAGATCAATACGAAAGCAAGAAAAATACATTCATGAGTCTTTTGAGAGAAGAGTTTGAAAGATAGTGAATGATGGCTAATGGTTAGAAATTGAAGAAAAAAGTGTGCCAAGGTTTGTCAATCTGGAATAAATTCAGACGCTCCCCCTCACAACGACGAGCAAAGAGGCTGCCAATCAACCCAACGGTGCTTTTAAACGTGCTTAAAGGCTGCATTGATCATAGCATATTGACATCTGAATAACACTGACAATAAAGTCACTTTCTTTTTAAGTGCTTATTAGCGTTTCGACCACGTCGAGAACAATTTACAAATCAAGATCTAACCGAGCTAAAGCCTGTTTATGAACGTCCTCAGAGCAGATGACTCCGATTGCAATCAGTGGAGGAATATAGGCCATCGTTCACTGGAGGGGAAGCACAAAACAAAAGGAGTTTAAGGAAACATTTATGCAAATGTATGCACAATTTCTAATTTCACCGCAAAGTCAATTCCCGATGCTTTGCTATATGTGTCGATACGCTTCGTCACAAAGACGAGCAGCCGTCTGATTGCCGGGAAATGTCAAAGAAAATTGCTTTCAATGTGACGGTACGTCCCATCGCCTATACATATACCTCCACAGATTGCATGGTTACAACCTGAACTTTCAATTGTTTTTAATGTGATTGAATAATTCCGGTGGTGAAATGTATGAGTCAAAGAAGAGGAAAAACACATGTGTCCTGGCCAATAACTGCATTTTTACAGTCTATTAGTGATGAATGACAAATCAGCAGTTCAGCATATATTCATATTGATCTGTGCTGACGCTACAGTGCTGATCAAACTAGCACGTTTCTTATGTGCAATCAAATTAACAGCTTGAGGCAGTTCATTAACTGCCGGCATTAATGCCTCTGTCTTGGTTTGACTAATGAGGCTGCAGACAAACACTTAACAAGGCTAACATCGTGGAGGAGCGTTCCGGCATTACTCTGGTAACAAGGTAGAAGATAAGCAGCAAAAACAAAAGAGGAAAAAATAAATAACCACAGAAAACATGAGTAGTTGAGCTGTAAGTGTCACATTGCTGCGATTACAGCGCGAATGTGACCTTGTTTACTCCTGCCATTTATACGTTGAATATCAAGCAGCGTTCTGCCTCGAAATCCAAACATGCGAGGAATTGCAATTCCCCTAACTTAAGTTATGAATTGCAAACACTCACTGAATACTTGAATACTGAAGACAAAGCTTGGAAAAAGCTGCACCACCCAACCTTCATTGTTCATATGCTTAGTTTTTATGGGATCATGATTATGGCTTTTCATTCCTCAGACACTCCAGAGGTCTGTCCTGAGGCGTTTATCAGTTCATGACTCTGTAAAAGTAGAAGAAACAGTCAAACTTCTGCATCTCTGAGCTTTCTTTCTAACCAAATCACACACATTTAGACTATTGATCTCCTTTTGATAAATAATGCAATATTTTTTTCCACTTCCATTCACCAGTGGAGCTCCACTGGAAAGACCCGGCTCCCACTCTGAGACCCTCTGGCTTTAGGTCATAACACATTCATGCAAAATATGAAAAATATAGTTTAGAATCCTTCCAAATATTTTATCATCACTGAGCTTCGACCCAAAGAACCTGGGTGAATAAAGACAAGAATAAATGTGATTTTACGGAGCGGTCAGTAGCGTAGTGGTTTAAGCAGCCGCCCCGTGTGTGGAGGCTGTAGTCCTCGCTGCAGCTGGCCCCGGTTTGAATCCTGCATCGGACGGCTGATTTACTGCGTGTCACTCCCCCTCTCTCTGCCCTCTGCTACCTGTCTATCTTTAGCTGTACTATCAATAAAGGCATAAAAGGACAAAAAAAATACATTTTAATAATGTGATTTTACAGGCCAAAGAAGTCTCGCTTTGGTCTGGAAGGTCTCTAAATAAGCATTCCTCTATCAAAGACATAATGCTCTGGCATCAAGCGTCTCGGGCGGTGTTAAGCCCAGGATGTAGTACCCACCCTGACATCGTTTATCACCTTCAGCGGCCAGGTTAGGGTTAGGATAACTTGCTATTTTCCGCGTGTAGGCTTTGAGGTTGTTGTTGTACTTGTACATAGCGAAGGGGGCTTGAGTCAGACTACGGGCAGACAAAGAATAGCGCCTCCTTCAGCTGCTCCAATCCATTTCTAACCGTTTTCCGGACTGAATTTAAGTTCAGCAAATGAATGTGCATGCACAGAAAATGACCTCCAACATCAGGTGAATCAAACATATTTTTACACAGCACACACAGCAGAACGTGTGAATTTTCTTGGTGGTTTAATTTTCTTTCCCTGATCCGGATGACACAATAAAAGTTCATTGGCACCTGAAATTATCTCTCTGACGTCAGCCTCGAACATAAGACATATGCAGCCGATGTATTAATACAAACATAACGAGAACATTTAAAACATTCCCCAGTTCATTAACACATGATGAGGTGCTTCAACACATTTACTCATTTTACACCTGCGGCTGATTAAAGCTCGTGGATTAAATCAAATCGTTTACTGCAACTGCAATTAAATAGTTTGAAAACTAACTATATTTAAACTATAGTGTGTTTAGAGTGTTTGTCTGTGTACTGTCATGTGTGTGTGTGTGTGTGTGGGCTGGTTGCAGCGTTCATTAATGTGTTTTGGCAGGTGGGCGTTTTTCTTCTCTCTCTCTCTCTCTCTCTCTCTCTCTCTCTCTCTCTCTCTCTCTCTCTCTCTCTCTCTCTCTCTCTCTCTCTCTCTCTCTCTCTCTCTCTCTATATATATATATATATATATATATATATATATATATATATATATATATATATATTTACATTTGCCTGAACTTCTGGATACAATGCACCTACAGTAAGTCCCTGTAAAGATGCAGTTTGATGGTCAAATCAGCGTAGGACAAGAAACCCTGGGTGCATTTACGTATTCACCCGATGGTGAAGTCGTCCGGTCATGTGGTCACGTTACGTGCAGTATACGTTGCTTTGAATCAAACTATTGCGGCTTTCCAAATCCTTACAAAGGTCGCTAGAGAGGCTGAGGTTAGGTCCTGTATATTTCGTATGCGCGCTGATGCTCAGAGAAGCACGATGAGTCCGGATAAGTTTCAACGTATTTAATGAGATGGAGATAATGAGATTGAATGTACGCTGTTGGCATGTATCACAACGCATTCAGACTAAACGAAAAGCGGTCTCCTCCCCTCATATAACCTATGTCTATCATCTGTTGGCACCCATGTGACCCAAACCACACACATCACTGTGGCAACCAGACCAAATAAATCAAATCCAGAATACTGATAACAAAATATATGGCTCCTAAACAAACATAACAATGCAGAAAGCAAGAATAACCACTCTGACTGCACAATTTACACCTTTGATACCTCCCCTATGTGTTACATTCAAGTTTGTTCAGGGTGGAATTTCACATCTCACTCCCAGCACTTCCCAAACAACCTCAGGGAACAGAAAGTTTAAAACGGAGAATGATTCAAAATAAAATGTGAACAACAGCAGCAGCAGCAGCAGCTCACTGCTCACACAGTCTAAGCCTGGCTGTCACCCCCTCTCCTCTCTCTCTTTCTCCTCAGCCCGGCGGCTCAGAAGTCCCCAACCAGAGTATGACCATGGCCAGATTGTCAGGACCAGTGTATCGTGGGAGGCCAACAGGCAAACCTCACAAGTGGCAGAGGTGACATCTGTAAAGTGTCATAATGAGATCTTTTAGTGTGCCAATGAGGTCCCAGAGAAGCGCAGTGAGTGATGCCCACAGCTGGTCATTATCTGCTCCAGTCACTGCAGAATCATAAACAGCTCTTCAAAAAAAAAGGGCAGGTAGTCCTCTGCTGAGAGCTGATGAAACTCCCATTTATTCATCTTAAGGACTTGGCCGTTTCAAGGTCTACTGTGTGGCTGCAGCTTGAAAATACATTTGCTTTATTTACAAGGATTTTTATGATGTACTTCATAATGTTACTGCTGATCCAGCCTGTGACCTGACATGGCTATACAGACACAGCCTTGAGGACTGTATAAAAGGCAAACAGCATATCTGTATCATTACAAATGGCGGCTCATCTCTGCATGAACCAGTGGGTCATCAGTCATCAGGAGTGACTTTATCTCTCAGGTGCCAAGGATAACAACCCCAGGGAGACACAGGATGGGGGGACCCTCGAGGTGATCGTGGGAGGGCTGATGAGGGCAACAGGATGAAAAAAGAAGCGGCGTGTCTGAGAGCGAGGAAGGGAGAAAGGGGAGAGAGTGACAGAGTGATGGAGGAAATACTATTAAAGGTAATGAATGTCACTCTGTCATTCCTGCTGTATGATCCAGGTGCCTTTGCCAATTATCCTGACAGCCAGAGGTCCAGTCGCTCTCTCCATCTCGCTGGGGAAAAAAGCTCAGTTCCAGTGCCAAACGCTGGCCTTGTTATAGGATCCACCGGGGACAACGGCTCCAACCTAGAGATCATCACTTTTTTAGATAAAGAGCCACTGCTTCTGCACACCTAGAAGAGCAGAGATCAAGGGGAGCGGTTTTATGTGGGCAGTGAATTTGATGGTCATGCACAGACCCCCGCCCCAGGTGTTCACGGACAGGTCGAAGGACGAACAGAGGAGTCGTCTTTCACTTCAAGTTTTCGGAATAATGCGCCGAGCACATTTTTTCCTCGGCATTGTTAATTGATAATTAAAACATGATCCATCCCCTGTAATTTAGTGAAATGTTTCATCAGCGCTGCATGGAGTGCTAATTGCACACAAAATATCCATAAACGTCTGGCCTCCCAACGATTAAAAGCCCAAAGTAAATTAATACACCTATACATCAAAACACTGATGAATATTCGGAGCCTCAGGCCCTGAAAATAAATAAATGATTAAGTTTTCACAACACTTCACAAAATTAATCTCGAGAGTGCTTTTTCACCTTAAACATGCAATAAATTGGACTACTAATGAAGCATGGAAGAGGGGTACAGCATATGGCAACTAATATTTAATCATAATACAGACAAAAGCTCGGAGAGCACGCACGCAACGCGGCCTCGCTGAAAAATTAAACTATTTCAGCCACTTCAGGAAATACTCGCTGTGACTTTTAAACGATTTACCGTAACAAATAGCTAAACTACGACTAAAATGAGAAAGCCTCTGCTCTGCAGGAGGCGCGTTAGATAAATCCGACAAAGTATGATTAGGATCTTAAGGAAAGAACCCAAACGCCGACGCGCAGAAATACATTTCTCTGATTTCAGCTCCTCAGACTGGAACTGAAACATTTTCCGCTTTCTTCAGCCCTCCACCAAAAATAAACTGAATATCTTACTGAGACGTTTGAGGACGTCACGCTGGGTCATCGACATTTTTCTTAGTGTTATGGACCAAACAACGAGGAGAGCTTTGGATAAATAAGTTTTGAACCAAGGATGGACGACGAGCTCTGATCTCGCTGTGTCTGAGTCAGACTGATGCACGTCAGAGTCAGACAGCCATTAGCCCGGACTCTGCCGATTTCAATCGAAAATAGCAAAATAGCTTTGATAAGGGCCAATTTGCTCCATAGAAACATGTAAGACAGCCTAAGTTCACCAACGTAGGAGGACATAAGGAGAGTGGAGGCTTGGAAACTAAATATTTATGAGAAAAAAAACAATGTGCATATCCACTTTCGCTACCAATCCATGTGAATCCATTTAAAATGTAGAGTAATATAAGATAACAGTTCCCTCATGACAAACATGGATATTCTGGTGCTCGACATGTCTTAGGTCACAGTGTATCAGATTTATTTTGTATGATAGTTTCTGAAATATAAAGCGATGTATGCATGTGAGTGTTGCGTGGGGCTGTAGCTGATCCCAGCCGACACTGGCCGACCTATTAACCTGTTAATCTGCATGTCTTTGGACTGTGGGATGAAGCTGGTGCACCCACGCAGACACATGCAAACTCAAACATGCAACACAGTGCTGCCTGTACAAAAACCCGTCAGTCAGGAAAGTCTTGAAGAATCAAGATATTTACAGATGTAGCAACTTAGAAGTTCCCGTGTTTCCGTGACGGGACTGTGACGGGTCCTTGAACGGTCCTTCGCTGGTCCGTGACCGAAATGTAATCCTGTAGCTCAGCTTTATCAAAATATTAAGATAGACTGTCGACTCGATAGTAGTTATCTTCAATTATGACATTCAGATGTGGCATCGCAGTCGCTCACCTGGCCGAGCATGTGCCATCTGAGTCCTGACGACAGCGGCCTGGGTTTGTTTCCAATTTTCGCCGCATATCATCTCTCTCTTCAGCTGCCCCGATCTAATGAAGGCAATAAAGCCCCCCCCCCAAAAAAATAAAACGAAAAATAGCCTCATCCCAGTTCTGTTGTTGTTGGACCTATGACCAACGATACAGATGACAGCTCCAATTAATTTGATTAACTCTTCTCGTAATCTCTCTCTGCAAGCACAAAAGGAAATTGTTCCGTTTTCTGCCACAAAATGCCACCATTTATGATTAATTTGAAGCTTGCAAATAAGTACCGGGGAGTTGTATTACATATTTATTCAGCTGAATTATTTCCACACAGTTAGAAATCCAACCCGAGCTCGAGCACAGAAGGCCTGGGAAAAGCAGGGGGACAGTCTTGGCTTTCCCCTGCCCTCTTTCCTGGACGCTTTCAAACTTATTTTGGAGATAAAGTCACAGCTTTGATCTTCAAACAGTCTGCTCGAGATTGGAATTGGATCCCTCGGTTATTATCACCGCACAAGAGCTTGGAAGTTTTTAATATATTTTTCTACTTTTCTAATCTTTTTCTGTTTTTAATTTTTCAGTGCCACAGCGTTGTACAAAAGCAGAAGGGGGCTCAATAATTCACTACGCAAACCCTCACTGGAACGGCAGGAAATCCTTGCCGCGGACACGTTTTGTAAAATTAACACGTCTTTAATAATTCAAACTGACACAACAAATAAATTCAGTGTTTACCTCCGGATGTATGAGAATGTAATGGCGCTGCCCTTTATTATGTAGCTTTTTAAATTATTGATGTGTAACTCTAAAAACATTACTTACGTCCTCTTCTACGGGCGACTGATAACTGAGTCAACTCTGGATGTTAATTAGCACACATTCGAAGGAAATAAGAAGCTTAGGCAAATTAGCATTTAAATCATTTTCATTGCTAATGGATGAATCAGAAATCCTCCTGATGTGACCGTGTGATGTGCTGCCATTCTGCAAGGGGGCTTGATCAGTCGGGGAGGCTGGCGTGTCGGCCAGCCTGGCTGCGGATCCCCACTGTGTCCATCTGTGTGTCCATCCTGCAGGGATCCATATGGGGCCAGCTGATAGCAGAAAGAGGACGAGTGCATGTGGCCAAAACATGTGGTCAATACATAAATGAGGAGGCACCGCGCATAAAGGACACCGAGTAAACAAAGTGCCACAGAAATAAATGAGCTGCAGAAGACAGACGATGTGATGGAGTTCAGCTTTCTTTCTTTCTTTATTTATATAAACAGGGTATGGCTTTCAATGGTGAGCTGAGTTGATTGGTTGATTGATCAGCTAGTTAATTTAATTTAATTAAATTTTCTGCTTCCAGCTTCTCCACCGTTCGAGCTTTTCTCACTGTAGCTTAAACATTTTTGGATCTCAGACTGTAAATCGCACCAAACGAGACGAGATGACATCGCCGATGAATCGATGATCATCTTAAAATAATCTTTAGCTCAAATATAGACATTTCAGAAGTGAAACAAACATCTCCTCTGAGAGTTCTTCTGGCACAGTCCAACCTGTCTAGAAGGCATTTCATGCTCTGAATACCAATGTGACATAACGTCCACGTTATACATCCCAGCCATCCTACGCTTTAAATAGTCGTTTCAATGTGGGTCACTTAAAGAAGTCGTGTGCAGGGTTTGGTGACATCTAGCACTGATTGCACCTGCCTCGTCTCACCTTCTCCTTCATGATTTTGAAGGGGAAACTGTGGTGGCGATGAAAACTTTCTAACAGATGCTGTTTGTCTGTTTTTTGTGCTACTGTAGAAACATGGCAACATCTGTAGATATAAAAGTCTCATTCTCAGGCAATGAAAACACAACTATTCTTATTTTCAGGTGATTAAACACTAATGGAAACATAGTTATACATATATTAAATTTCTGTTTTTCTGAACATATATTAAATTTCAACACTGTATGCTTAAAACCGTCTAAAAATATAAATACTCCCAGCGATATTATGTATTTTTAGCTATGCAATATTACTTTTTTTTGCTTTAAGTATCGCTGCCTGGGAGTGGGAAAACAACAGCTATGCTCCAAAAGGTCTGACAAATTCACAGTAACCTTTTGGCTGTGTTGCCGTTCGTCCCTGGGTTCTCGCTCTCATCCTTGCAGGCTTTTTATAACAAGCGGAGTGTGAGGACGGTTCAAAGCATCATTAGTAACTTCACATCCCGAACAGCAACATCTGAACTGTTTGCGCCCTTGTCTTCTAGGAAATGGATCATAGCTTTGAGCTCAAGAACTGAAACAGACTTCTGGAAACAGGTTCCACATTATTCAGCCGAACTTAAACAAATATCGCCACATCCGCACTTAACTCCTGTTAAGAGGACGTCAATTACTGAACTTTAAATTCGCACGGCAAGAAGTTTTTCATCAAAGTCACCAGTCGCTTTGAATCCCTGCGATCAATCAGTCAATATCAGTTGACTGTTGATAGATTCTTGTAATCTTCACTGTGCAGGCCTTGAATGTGACATGTTACGGTCATAGCTCCAATGTTTTGCTGATATATATGTAGCTCTACAAGCATGGTAAATAAAGATGTGCAGCTCGTTTATATTAATGCGCCAATGGTTGTGCACCTACTACGCACAGCATGCCGTCTGATCTTTATTTTATATCTATATTTTATGAATATCAGTGGAAGGAAAACTAAAACAGCGATGCTATACGTACGGACAGAGTCAGTGCTAAATGAAATGCATCATTAAATATGAATAAATATCCTCGTTTAAACACATGCACAAGTGAATTTTACACTATTTCTGACATGCAAAGGTTTTACAGTGTGTCGAACCCTTGTTTTGTCCATTATAGGATACGAGATGACAAAGACACCTGGCAACACAGTGATGGTTGTAAATAGTTATTTAGGTGAACAACACCCAGATCAGATTGCCCTGATAATACTAAAACACTGTAAACATGTCCTGAGTAAACGTGCTTGCCATCTGTCCCTTTCCATCTGTATTAAGGAGACAAGAAAGAGCTTTTTCCTCTACCTGCAGTACAAATATGAGTACTTTAGAGCAGACAAATAGGTATAAAAGAACCAACAGGAGGAACATAGATGTCAGAAGTGCTCCTTCTGTCCTTGAGTGCTCGGTAATAGAATAAAAGCCTTGTCTTATGCGGTGTACGACATCAAATAAGACGCACACACAACCAGGGTGCTTTATGGGTTTTTTAGAGAAAAAGCTAAAAGCAAAAAAGGTACACATAGATATTTACATTTTATATTTCACACTTAGACACACAAAAGAACCGTAAATCCAGGTTCCCGGTGATGTCAGCGCTAAAATATAAAAGAAAAACAGACAGTGCTATAACAATTACGATGTTTGATGACCTGTTACGTTCCTTCCTTGCTTGTAATTCTGGCTTTTACAATGCCGTTCCCGCGCCAGCATTAGCTTTTGTGTGCTGAGCTTTGTCACTAGATTGTTGGCCGGCGAGCAAAGACTTTGACGCGGGCGGAAATGTTGCGGTGTTAAAAAAAAAGGGGGGGGCTGGGTGGCCTAAGCAATGAGTGCTGCTGTGAGGCAGGTATGAGTTGTGTACATTGGCAGGAGGTTTCCCCGCACGGTTCTGCCAAGTCCATCTGGATTCAGCCCCACCGCTGTCCAGAGTAATTATTTCTCCTCAGAGTCGCCTCTATAGTTGCAACGGCTGCTCGTTGTACAAAGCAGAGATACGTTTGTGTGTGTGTGTGTGCACGTGGTTGTTTTTTGAGCCATTCAACTGTTGGGCATTGCTCCGTGGCACTTCATCTCAATTTATAGAAGCCATTAGGACGTTTTTGTTTCCCATCTTTAATGTAACCACCACAGTTTAAAAAGAGTGAAAATTGTGTCCGGCTAAAATTAATAGCATAAATGCTCAAGTGGCTATGATCAAGTATCTTATTAGGCTGGACCAAATTAGTTATGTATTACGTTTTTTTTCCCTTTTCATGCTCAGTTCACTTTTAATGAGCATCTATTCCAATTTAATTTGGCATGTCATGCAATAACAATTATCTTTGGGAGAAAAAAAAAGCCAAGAACTTCCCTCAACGGGCTGCTCGATCTGGAGACAGAACATTACAGTGCACAGTGACCTTACTACATTTCTCTCTGAAGTAAAAACCTGATAAAATAATCCTGCAAATTCACAGTTTCTTCACTGTGTTTAACATTTTCATCAGAAGTCTGCAGACCGCTCTGCCTAAGAACGAAAGTACACTGGTCCCTCGTTTATCGCGGGGGATACGTTCTAAAAAATAACCCGCAATAAACGAAATCTGCGAAGTAAGTTTTACAAATATTATACATGTTTTAAGGCTGTAAAACCCCTGACCACACACTTTTATACACATTTTGTACAGTACTCCCTTAAGTAATCAGGACGCAGAACACAATGCGTGTTCATACTGTACAGTACAGTAAAAGAGCATGCAAAATTACACTAAAAAAAATCTGCGAAACAGCGAGTCCGCAAAAAGTGAAACGCGTTATAGCGAGGGACGACTGTACATCGGTTTTAAAAGCAGAAATGGAGATGTGGGAGCACGTGCACAGGCAGGTCAACCACTGACCCAGCAGGGTGCACACTGTGAACGCACTGCCAGTCAATTTTTTGCAATAAAATCCTGCCTCTCTCTCCATCCCTGAGGCTATTCGCTATCTCAGGAGGGAAAGGGGGCTTCCTCTTTGCAAACGACTGTAGCAGGGAAAGTAGCTGCAGCTCCCTCAACAGGCTCATTACTTCATACACTGTCCAATAGAGGGAATATGTACTGTATGAAAAAAGAGGAGTCAAAGAGCAAAGTCACGACTGAGGACCTCCTGTTGTCCGCGCGTTTTTTTGCCAAACTTGGCTGGTATGGTTGGATACTGGCAAGATCTTCCTTTATCTTTCCTTTTTTTCATTTTTCACTTCTTCTCTTCCTCCCTCCCTGAACTGAGGCCAGGGTCCCCCCCTCCTGGGCCTGCTCTATTGTGCCGCAGGAAAATTGCCAATCCGGGCTACTCTGATTGAACACTTAAAGCAGGAGTTTTATAAAGAAGCTGATTTGCTATTCATTACCTCTCACTCACTCCGTTTTCTTTCTCCCACACTCTTCCGTTTTTCCACTGGCTCACGTTGCCACACTCCGACTTCCTTTCTTGGCCTTTTTCTCCAGCTCTCTTTTATACTGCGTTCATCCTTTACTTATCCGCTGCCCCCCCACGCCCCTTCCTCCGTCCTTAGAGACTACCATGGTTAGGCTGGGATATAATGTGGCTTTCTCCGCTTTTAAAGCACTGTGTGTGTGTGTGTGTGTGAAATCACTGTTGGTTTGTCTGTCAATATGGCAAATAGTGTAATTACCTCCTGGTTTACCATAGGATCAGCACACTCGTGCTCGGATTCTCGAGAGAAGGCAGCGTTAGGAATATGCGAGGCTTCAGACGAGGTCTGGATGTGACAAATGATGCAGCAATATCACAAATAAATAAATGAAGAGTGTACAGGAGTGAAGAACATACAGAGCTACCTCGCTGCTTGGTTTGACCGACATTACCTCAAATGGCTGTGGATTTTAAAAACATTTCAGTCATTACAATTTCTCTGCCACCGTGATCACTGATTCTTGTGATACTTGAATGAAAGGTTATAGGCGTGACTTCCCCAGGTTTCCCCCCCAGGTGCTCCGCAGGGTGTTCCCTGCATATCGACCAGTGTGTGCCGGGTTTAGGCGCCGACCGCACCCCAACCCAAGCATGAAAGGGATAAGCAAGAATAGAAAATCAATGGGTGGATGAAGAAGATACAGCCCTGACAGTAAGTCTCAGATTACCGCGGTATCAAACTTCACTGCAGAAGAATATTCCTGAAAACACAAAGTGGAGATATTATGATCTTTTGATTGTGTATTTACGGTACGCAAGTGATTTAGACTAAAAATAAACTGAGAAGAAAAAACAGACTTTAATGTCAAGTTAATGTCATTCTCGTAATTAAGGCTCGGTCACACCAAAGAGTGCCACGGCAAAGCTAATCGTGCATCTTAATGAAATATGTGGTTGTAGAAACTTTGATGCAACGAAGCTTTGAAGTACTGCAGCTACAGAGCTAAAGAGGCTAGCATGAGTTAGTTAACAGCTTCCTGAGCTGCTTTCTGTCACAGTGTTTACTCCTGTCTGGCATTTTGTTCTCAGAAATGTTTTACTTTACTTCACAGGGTTTGCTTGCCTCGTGTAACCTAAGGACATAAAATTCCATAACATCTCATGCCTGTCAATACGACTGCACAACATTCTTTTTTGTGGAGCGTTGACCGGGGGTTAAATAAAAATCCACAAAGCTACAAAATGACGATAATATTCGATAAAAGCTCCATTTTCAGCCTTCTGACCGTTTCATTCTTTCAGAGGTCAGCACCGTTACAGGCTAAAGCTACTAAGGTGTGAATCTGTGGGTCAAAATTCAGAGTTGAAGAGATTTACTTTATTCTCAAGTGAATCAACATTTCACAATTCACTTTAAAGTTAATCGTTTAAAGACTACAAGCTAACGCGCTAAATGTGTTTTCAATTGCAGAGTTGTCACGATACTAAAATGAGTAACCACGATACTATACCAGACAAAGTATCGCGGTTCCGGGTATTATCGCGATACTACTGCCTTTTTTTATTATTATTATTTTTATAAACTGCAATGTATTTGTACAAGTTAGTCTGAAACAACAACGTTTGTTTTTAAGCAAAATTAGTGTTGCCACCGACAAAGACGCCACGGCAGACTCGCTGCTCGGGCCCGGTGCTTCTGCCACGGTGAGTGTGTTGTCTCGTGTCTCGGCGAGACAGAACTTTAGCTTGTTGTTTGTTTTGAAGCGAGTTTCTATCGAAGCGGAGCTGTCTTTGTAGAGTTCGTTCTTGCCGGCAGAAACACACGAACAGCCAATCAGCTAACAGACGGGCGGACTGAGCGTCTGGACGTCACCAGTAACAGGCAAACAGCCAATCATTCAGCAGCTGTGTAGTTCGGTTGCGGTTCCATGTTGGTTTGTTTACAAAGGAGTAGCATGAAGTGAGAAGCCGGGAGGAGAGCAGAGGCGGCCGCTATGTAGCAGAAACTGGCACCGGTAATATAGTAATCCACGGTAGTACCGTTGTGTAAAATTTCTAGTGGAGTAGCGACAGTTATGATTTGGCACCGCGGGGTACCGTGTATACCGTGGGTATCGTGCAACTCTATTTAAAGCTCATTAGCTTATAGGACAATAAGTTCACACGGTTTATCCGACTGCAAACTATCTTTTTTGTGTGTGTCCACACTCTGTCAGAGGAGGTTAAGTAAAAGTGAAGCGACACAGTTTATATGCATCCTCCATTTTGGCGTTCTCTCAAAGGTCAGCACTGTTAAGACCGCTTGACATCGGAACGGGCGCAAATGGACGAGAATGGTCCTGATATTGTGTGTGCTGGCTTCACTACCACTGTTACTGAAGGCACTCAATGGAAGTGAGCTGTTGGTACTGTTATTAAGTCTACCTGTGCTTTGACAAGTCGCAATGTCTGCTGTGCAAACAGTCCATCCATTGCGTCAAAGTTCATCAGATTTCATCAGACTAACCTTTTCGGAATCCAGCATGAAATAATTTGTCTGCAAAATGGCACAGTGCACCGTGTTTCTCATACAGTGTTGTGAGAGATCCCTGCTGCTGTGTTGAAGTTTAAAAGCTTGGATGTGCAGTCCTCCCTGGAACTGCCCTCAATTTGATGTTACAATACTTTTTTTTTTTTCCTATTTTATCTGCCCCCCCCCCCTCCAGCCACATAAGTGCTACTGGAGATTCATTCAGACTGATGGATTGACTTCTAACCCGCCACCTTAAGGTTTGTCATCCCTCTTCGGGAAAGCCTTGGGGGCTTCAAATCCCTCAGAGCACTTCTGTACCATGGTGTCCATATGAAGGGACCACTAAACAGATAGAGGCACAGTCAGAGTCGAGATAAATGTGTCTGTCTATTCTCCACACTTTCAACAGTAAAGGGGCGGTTTGTAATGTTTTCTCAGTGGGCAGGAATTGAGACTTTAGGGTCCAGTGACAAGGAACTCAACATGACCCCAGTCTCCAATCACAAACCCAGATCAAGTAGATATTTATAGTTGCAGAAAAAGCAGCTCTGAATTTAACACCACAATTAAAAGACTCTTTCCAACATAATTAGCAGTTAGTCAAATAAAAATAGCTTTTAATTTAGACAAAGATTGGAACAAGACGAGTGAGCAGGTTTCATCTTTGATTGCCAGCTTTCTTTGGGACCACAGACATCGATTGTAAATGGCAGTCTTTGAGTATTATGCAAATGTCTTCATAAAGACGCTTGTGAAATGACCTGCCGTCTGTCACGTCGTTTCACTTTTTATTTAACTTTATTGATATTCGTGGGTTGTTTCTCTGATTCTAACAATCTCCAATGCAAAAGGTCTCAAAGATAAACACTGGCACTGCAGGAAAGGCACAAATTGGTGCTAGTCTTCAACAGAGATGTATAAAGTACTGTAGTAAAGGAGTGGAGTAGAAGTACAAGTGCTATATCAAAAAACTGACTTGAGTAGAAGTTGAAGTGTTCTTTAAACACCATACTTAAGTAAAAGTACTAAAGTATTCAAAATGTTTTGTACTTAAGTATTGCAAGTAGAAGTATGTAAAAATTGCTACTCAAGTACTGAAAGTAAAAGTACAAGTACTGTTGTTTATATTATTTCAAATATTAATTAAGGCACAACTTCTAATGTTACAGTGTTACAATGTTCATGGTAGAGTTCTGTGATTTCCCATGGTCTGTGAATGTGTCTGAATGAATGCGAGAGTGAGGGGGCGGGGCAGCAGGTGAGAGAGCGCACCTGGGTGAGTCAGGTGTATGACGTACGGCGCACGAGCGAGGTTGATGTGAGGCCGGGACTGTTCAGTTGTTTTTTTGTCGTGGTTCCGGCCGACAGTCACCGAGTCCTGGAACCAAACCGTTCAGCAATAAATGCAGTTTGTTCAATATCGCCTCGTCATTCATCACGTGTCCGGCTGGACGCTACAATAGTAACGAGTAACGACTCAGCACATGAAAAATGTATCCGAGTAAAAGTATTAAACTCATCAAAAATATGCAGTGCAGTAAAAGTGGAAGTTGGGGAAAAAATAATACTCCAAAAAAGTACAGATACTGCATTTCAGTACTTAAGTACAGTACTTAAGTAGTTCCACTTCGTTACTATACATCTCTGGTCTTCAACACCCCGACGACACACTCATGACTGTTATGTCATGCTTTTAAGGACATAATGTTCAGAGTACACACTGATTTTTTCTGAAATGTATAGTAGACCAAGACCTCAATATTACAGGCTGCAGGATGACTTTTTAGACAGTTCGCCGTCATCTCATTTGCAATCTAGGAGCAGTTCCAAACTAAAAACAGTTAAAATAATGGGCACTTCTATTTTAAACCAAACTGCACCTTTCCTCTCTGGCCTGGATAACATCTGTGTCAAAGGCAGAGCAGAGATGAAAAATCTTCAAGCCGTAAACCGTGAAGACTGGTGAGTAAGTAAAATATCTAATTGCAGAAGTTCGGGCTGAGAGAGCTCAGTCCTTTCTTTGGCATTGTCAAATGAAACTGTCATATTCCTTTGGGGTCCTATTTACTGACCAAACCGTAGTTTCTTCCCCAAATGTCAGTGCTGATCACTCCCAGTGAAGATATAAATATGGTTGCGGATCGATCGTTCACCTCCTCCAACAAGACTGTAGCAGACCTTGTAAAAGAAAAAAAAAATCTCCTCGAATTCCCTCTGAAAGGTCATTTCTAGGAGGAGACGCACCTCCTTTGCTCTGCCCACAACATTTCTCTAAGAGGTATTTCATCCAGTCTAAATATCTAGCCGGTCTTAAATTTCCCATTAATTAGTGGCTCTGTTAAAGCTAATGTTTACAACAGTATTGATCAAAGTGTTGGATGCGCTGCTTTCAGGTGCGGATGATGGAAAGTCTTTTGGTTTTTGTTCTTTTACACCTCGCTGCTACATCCGATACTTTCCGACACTGTATTCCGCTGAAATATTGTGAACCGTGGGTTACATTTATGGTTTATTTGTGTGTGGTAATTTATGGTAATTAGATCTATTGGTAATTTAAGTTTCTCCCGTGTGAGTTTGTTCAGCGCGGCGCTGAAAGGTTCTCTCTTCTCAGGCCTCGCTTGCTTTTTTCCATTTATATGCTGCCCCTGCGGCAAAATATTCGTAGTCATGGCATCGGTTGTCATTGTCATGCAAATGACACGCAGCTATTTCTCTGTGTTGATATAAAAGACAGAAAGCAGATTGACTCACTTAAAAAGAAAAAACCTGTTCAGACTCAAAGACTGCATCAACGTAATCTCTTACATTTAAATTCTGACAAACCTGAAGTAATGATTTTAGATCCTGATATTGCTGGTGTGCGATATTTCCCAGCCCATTATCTCCTAATGTCACCTTTCATTTCCTCTGAGAGGCTGACAAGGTGTGGGCTGGTTCATGAAAGCTTGACAGCTGAGGGTGAGTGAGTCTTCTGTTGGGACTTAACCCCCTGTTCCTTATCCTTATTCTCCCCTTTCATTATTTTAGATCAGCAAAAGATTTTAAAAGCTTCATATAGGTAATCACTAGGGATGTAACGATGCACTCAACTCACGACTCGATTCGAGTCACGATTTTTTGTTCATGATACGATTTTTTTAAATCAAAATGAGCTACAGACAGATTATGAGCAAATAAAATTATTATATTTATTATATTTCTTATTTGTAGGAAAAAAAATCTTTCTTTACAAAAACTCTCCAACAGTTTGTGTTCTCTTATAAAAAGTGCAACTTACATCTTAAACAACAAAACACATGACAGATATCTGCTTTCTTTAGAAACAGTCTCACAGTAAACTGCTGTTAACTGCTGTGACGTGCAGTTTTCGCTTACAAGGTTTCGTAACCAGGGCTCTAAATTAACTTTTTTGATCACCAGCCAATGTGGCTGGTAAGTTTTGTACATAACAATAAAATAAAGTCATTAAATCTTGCGAGCAGCACGCGTCAATTTCCACAGAACACCTCGAGAAGCCACACACAGAAAAAGCAAAGAGAACCCGGTGGATTTTCAAAATAAAATACCCAGTGCAAACTCCCGGTCGTAAAAACAGACAAAAGCGAAACTAACTACGTAGCATATTTGCACATGTAGAAGCATGTTTTGAAGAACATACATCGGGAAAATGTCCAAATCTGAGCAAGTAAACAAAGTCTGGCGGGCTAAGCGCTCGCTCCTGAAACACTCCCGGTGGGTTTGAAGTCGCGTGCAGGACGGACCAAACACGCCACGCTCACGCAACGCGCCGGGAAGCCTGTTTGACCAGGGAGAGCACGTGCTGTGCTGGTTCCCATCCGCCAAGAATCGCGATTCATTTTTTATCTCAAACGATGCGACACGATTATTAATCGTGTCACGATGCATCGTTACATCCCTAATAATGACCTCTATTAATAACCATCATACATTGTATAAAGTCTTTCTTCCTCTGGCTGTACAAGTGCTGGCTGTGTTACATCGTGCTAATTTGATGTGTACTTGGCTCGGGGCTGCCACGTTGTCCATCTTGAGCCAGTGGTAACTATAATGAACCAGCTTATCAATGTTACAAGTGTTCCCCTCCTTTAATTTTTAGAGACACTTAGCATTGTGGAACAAAGGTGAACTCCAGATATCCAAAGTCAACACACTTACATATATACATAACTTAATTAGTTGTGAACCTTTTGACATCGACGCCGCAACCGAACCCATCGAATCAGTATTCTGTCCACTCATGCAACACACCACTCTCGTAGTCCAAGAGCCTACTTAAGGACAGCGTGCCTTTGTTGAAGTAGGGAAAAAAAGCTGAACGGAGTGTAATGATAAAACATCTCGAGACCTTTACCCCGTCGTCAAGCATTAATTTGTTGAGCTGTCTCTCCTACTTCAGTGGTAAATGTGCACGATTCAACTCCAGCCCTGGAAACGGTCCCTGGAGAGGGGAGGCAACACAGCTGATATAAAACCTCTTGTCTGTGTCTGTGTGTGTGTGTGTGTGTGTCTCTGTGTGTGTGTGTTTGAATTTGTACACTATATGTGAACTTGTGGATGTGTAATAACAATAATAAAAAAAACCTAAGATGGAATTGATATCATATGAAATCTGTGGGAAAACGGGAAAGGTAAATTACGATGCCCACAGGGCCTCCTGCTCCCGTTCCCCCGGTATCATACGCATCGCGGATCCATTGAATTAAAATTCAATAAGATCCAGGCTGTTTCCCAAACCGTTTTGCACCAGTGAGCTGTGATATCACCCCTATCCTCCAATCAAACCCTGGCACCGTTCTCCCACTACTATTCCGACCAATGGAAAGAGATTAATTCATCGATTTTCAATGCGGAGTACTCATAACTGATAAATAATGTGAACTCTGTAAAAACACTGAGCGTGTAAAGTATTTACTGAACTTTCCATTAAAAACAAAAAAGCATCAAGAGGTATGAAGCCTTTTGATTTCCCGTGCTTTGTATTCTGCCTCTTCTCCTGGTCTTTAGCCTCACACTCGCATCATTTTAAATGGGATGCAGTGAATGACTTTGTTCCAGGCTCTCATTATGCAGGCAGCAGAGATATGCACTCTTTGTCCCATGAAAACTATTAGATTAATTAATGGCTGAACATATTTCCTTCTTCCCCTCCATCCTCGCAATCAGCTTTCTAGGTCCATTCTCTGCTCGGCGAACTGATTCATTCCCCTCTCTCTATCACGACAGGCCTTTACTCCTCAAAAAAAGACCTGCAGCTAATTCTGATTGACTTGATAGATTTGTGCAATTCAGATGCCGGCAGCTTAATGAGGGCGAGCTATAATCAAAAACGAGAAAGAAAAGGCTTAAAAAAAAAAAGATAGAACTTTTCAAGCCCGTCTTCGCCTCCAGAACATTTCACTCAAAAAAAGGAGCCACCCTTCGCCCCTCCTCCAAATATCATCCAGCGAGCAATTACAGAGGATGTACAGCGGACGATGCATCATCCATTCCTGCACGCCGGCGGTTGGTGAAAAACAGGAGTGTTTACTGAGTAGGGGTGCCATTTACCATGGTAAATACGTGCGTCCCAGGCCGGTGAAGGGTTGATGGTTTTGCAGCAGCGTGACATCTGATATACGGCTGTATGCAGGGAGAGGAGCTGATCAAGGCCACCTCTATCACTCAACCAGATAATCTCTGCACCCCGGGAAAAAACAAATGATGGTTGCTAGCTAGCCTCAATAGGCTTGTCTCACATCTTCATCCTATTCATTCACCGCCGAGCTGTTCTCATTCTATTTCAGTCATTTTGGGGTTTTTTCGCCCTGCCCTCCATTATTGCATTCTCACACCGTGTGATAAAATATTCCTTTATGCATTCATACTACTCATTAAATTCCTATCTTCTAATTATGTTATTATCTGCAAGGCTATTGAGGTACAGTGGATGTGTGTGTGTGTGTGTGTTGCCATGTGAAGGTTATCGGAGCTGTTTTTTTGCGCTTACTTCTTGAAGGATGTTTAAATTGTTCCGCGGAGACACAGGTGTCAAAGAGGGTGAGACAGTGATTTAGGCTGAGGCGTCTGGAAAAGCAGGAAACATGAGGAGGTCAAGAATAGTTCCCTGGGGCAATTTATAGGCCTCTGTTGTGGTTGGGGAATGAGAATAGACGAGTAAATTGCTCAGCGGTGGGGCAGAGGATAAGAGAGAGCCTCACATTCTGTTCATACGCAGAAAAAAAAGCCGCCAAAGCCGGTTCCTCGGGTTGGGTAAACAGAAACCGAGGCGCCGGGTGGATTGAGATGGATTGGACAAAGCCAATCGCTGACCATGGCAGCTGAATGTCCTTTCTCAAACATAGAGCATGTTTGGTGGCTTTGATATTCATAAGGTGGTTTTAGAGAAGGTTGGGGGGAGAGTCAGATGGGATGTGTGATATACGACGGAAGCGTGATGTGAGGTTGGCAAATGGCCTGACACGGGCATTTTGTTAACCGCAGGAGATGAAGAAAAAAGAGAGAGAGAGAGAGGACACGAAAGAGGACACAGAGGGAGGGGAAAGTAGTGTATTCTATAGGACACTGCACAAAGTATGAATTGTACAAGAGGATCCAGTCTCTGAATGAAGCCGTCACGTAACATACTCATTACATCCTACACGGGGTGAGCGCTTGTGTTTGCAGGAGGCTATGTTTATAAGATGTAATGAGTCAGAGATAAAGAAAAAAACAAAACACTGAGGAAAAGGGAAAGTGCAAATTAGAAAGAGAGAGAGAGAGAGAGATAGATAGAGAGAGAGAGAGAGAGAGAGAGAGAGAGAGAGAGAGAGAGAGAGAGAGAGAGAGAGTCCCAAGTTCCCTACTGGCAGGGGGTTTCATGTAATCTGATCACCCACAGGGCGAGAAAGAAAACTTTGATCGCAAATGTTTTCTACAGTCCATTTGGAGCTCTGTTGTGGCAGTGTGTGTGTGTGTGTGTGTGTGTGTGTGTGTGTGTGTGTGTGTGTTTTCTGTAACGTAACGTGGAGGACATAAGCAGGTCACACAGACACATGCCTCATTCCACTCGCAGCAGACCCAAAGGATTAATTTAACGAGCTGTCGGACGCTTGTCCTATGCGGCCCTCGTTAAGACCATCGTGCAGAATCTCCATTTGACTGCTGCCTGCCGTGACTAATTGACTTATTTTGCAGGCCTAAGCAGTACTGAAAGCTCTCATATTTCATATTTATCTCTCTCTTTTCTTTTTTCTTTTCTGGAGCAATGTCAGGAAACTTCAGTCAGAGCAGAGGCCGACACGTCCTCCCCTTGAATACCAGAGATACTTCCCAAACCGCTCTGACCACAGAGAAAAAACGAAGCACGTGTCCCGTTTTGTCTTCATTTAAGCTTTATATGAAACAAAGAAATGAACTCTAGCAGTGTTTTTCTTTTCAGCGTATATACACTGTGTATCCGATCTGATCCCACTCATCATAATCCACCCTGACAGATATGTATTCATCTCTTTGTTTATCTCCTTCTAACATTGTATTTTATCAGGATTAAAACAGGTTTCGGAGCATGCTGCTCGCAGCCCAGGAGCAGTAATGACCGCATCAATCAGGCTTTAAGCTGCGCCGGACTAATACGCAGAAAAATTGACTTGTTTGTTTTTCTGCTGTCATGTCGTCAGCCTCCTCATTCCCTCCTCATAGCGTTCTGGGTAGAGTGTATACACGTTCAAGGAAGTGTCAGGACACACAAAGCTCCTCGGGGGCAATACAGTCCGGCTTTTTAAAGGCTCTCTTATTGACTTAAGTTCACTTTCATTTGTCTGCCACACTGCAGAGGGTTGGTATTAACAAAGGAGGGGGAAGTGTTGCACTTTCACATTTAACTTCGTTTGGATGTTGAAACTTTAAGCAACTCGTCTTTGTTAGCGGGTGAAAAAGGAGTCAATCACCTGCTCTCACCCACACACACACAAAAACACACTTCGCCTAAACTGCTACACCCTCTCTCTCTCTCTCTCTCTCTCTCCTCTCTCTCTCTCTCTCTTCTCCTCTCTCTCTCTCTCTCTCTCTCTCCTCTCTCTCTCTCTCTCTCTCCCTCTCTCTCTCCTCTCCCTCTCTTCTCTCTCTCTCTCTCTCTCTCTCCTCTCTCTCTCACGCTCTCTCTCTACACCTCTCTGTAGTTTTTCGACAGCGATGGGACCCCCCCGATACATTTGCGTTAGCTGGTGGCGAATAGCAAGAACGGATCCGAGACGGGTCTTTTATTAGATCAGTATTGTGTCTGCAAACATAAAATCTGACAAGTAAATGGAAAAACATGGATCATGTCTAGAGAAAAATCAATGATAAAGACTAGGATGTAGCGGGCAGTGTTGTGAGGATGCAGCAGGCTTTGTTGTCTCGTCTCTGCTGGCAGATTATCACTACACGTTTCTTATTGCTTTAATAGAGCCATGATCCAACATGTATGAAATACACGCGCACACAGGAATGGCCTCACTCGCACTCACACCTGAACCCATTCCTTCTGCACTGCCCCCTTTCCTTTAGTTAGGGATCTACTGATGGATTGACAGTCTAATTGGATGTAAGCCACACTGCGCTCCCTATAGCACAGGCGGACGCGGTCGAGATGGGAGACAATCAAGTAAAACTGAGCGAGTGGAAGGGCAAAGAGTGCAATCTGCACACCACTCACGCAACACACCGGCCTTAAGAGGAACTCAGAAGAGGAAGAGGGTGAAGAAGATGATTAGAGGGTCTGAGGTGGACGGTGAAGGTCGGAAGAATAGAGATGTAGAGGAGGAGATGATGACACAAGATTGGTGGAAGAACAAAACCAATAGAGGAGGCAAGTGATAATAGAGGAGAGGTGATGCGAGCATGAAGTGCTGCATTCTCCATGGCCATTTAAATTAATCTGCCGTCGTTATGCTCATTGTGGATGTCCAGCCGATGGTAAATTATTCAAATATAGCCAGTAATGTCTGAGAGAAATCAATTTTTTCTGCTTATAGTCAAACGTGCGTTTGCTTAAACTGTTCCTACAATAGTCTGTATTTATTACAAACACCATCTACATGCACGGCCAGCAAACGCAATAAAATACCGCTCTGTGTTTCTGTTGTCGTCGTTCCTTTGGTGTATCTCTGGTTGTGTGTGACATGCTTTTCTTGTCCCTCGGCTCTGGTGCTGGCAACAGAATAAGTCAGAAAGTGAAAGGGGCTTTTGTTTGCTGTATTACTACTTGTTTTGGTCCCAAGGGTAAGGACTAGCATCATTTCTAGGGTATTTTCTTTGTCTTTAAGAGCTGTTACTCTGTTCTTCTCAGTCAGCCGGACAAGCTCCTCCAGCAAACGAACCGGCAGCATTCATCTAGTGCCGCGCTGTTGTTTTGGTGCAGTCGACTGCCAGGCCAGGGTCTCTGCACATTTCTGACAAGCAAATATAATGCTTTTTAAGACCCTTTTAAGACCTTTGAGAATAAAAAATAAGACCATTACCGCGAAACAAATATTCATACAGTAAAAAGGCGCAGTCAAAGATAAGTTCAAACTCAAAGCATATTTATTAGTTTATAGTTTTAGTTTAGTTTTTGCCTTCTCAATATTTTAATAGTAGGGCACTGATGTACACATAAACAGTCAGGAAATAAATACAGTTTTACTACTTATCTAACTGCCTCAGTGCATCGGATTTTCCTGCACTCCTGCAGAACCCAAAGTATTTCTGCCTTTAACGTAGCGGTTGGAGCGAATGCAGCGAAAGCATTTGTGCTGGGGCCCGGAGATATGAAAGGCACAGCTGGCCTTGCACTTGCGTTAGTGCCTGTAGTGGCGAACATTCGCATCGGGACTGTTGATTCCTGGCTAGCAGCATAGCGTATGTGCTTTTCCCCTTTCATGTGAGCGTCAAGGGCACTACAGCCCATTGTTCCCAACTGATGAATCCGACATAATTTACATCGCGCATCATATTCCGACACTGTTTTTGTTAGCCAACTATTGTATTTCGGCTCCTCGAGCCACTTGTCGCTGAACTTGCATTCCCCATCTCGGTTCATGTTCATGTGTGCCAGAGAGGTTGAACGTATGCTGCTTATTCCAACCACTTTCTTCGTCTGTTCCATTTCATGGCTAAAGCGACACACTGCAAACAACGGCTCTATGAGTTTTCAGCATCTTGATAACAAACATCGCTGGCTAAGTAAATCACGTTAGCGCAGAAAAAAATCAGCGAAATGTTTTTTTATTAACCATAGGCTACCGGGATGAAAAATAATACCTACCTTGTGAAAATTAATGCCATACTTCAGAAAATGGTGAAATATAATGCTTCTTAAGACTTTTTAAGACACATTTTAAAATAAGACTTTTTAAGACTTTTAAGGATCCGCGGAGACCCTGCAGGCGTTGCTACTTATGTTCCAGCTCTTGCTGTGCTGAAGCCAGCGGCGCAATAAAAAAAAGGAAGTGGAAAGAAGTGGAACTTAATGCCAAGCTCAACTCTGACACAAATGTTACAACAACTCAAATATTGCTAATATTTTGCCAGCAGGGACACCAGCAGGGTTGTTCAGTGTCTGCTCTGGAGGGTTCGACAGTTCTTCAGTGTGGACCGTCCATACAAGCTGGTAAGCCACAAACATGGGTTGATTTTGCACAATGCATTGATCATTGAGGCTTGGTCACGTTGATTTTTTTAATGCAATCGGGCCTGAAGTGTGTTTGCTCACAGCGGTGGAGTCAATTCCCCCAAATTTTTCATGTTTTAACTTGAGTCTGTCGAAATAACTCCACTGCCCTTGCACTGCTCACATGTGGTAGCCTCCTGCTGAATCTTGCTTCAGGTCAGACAGTCCATCATGGGAGACAGAAAAATACTATTAATACTCACCTCTACTGACAGGACCGATCCACTCGTGGTCTGTCAGCCATGCAGATCTGTAGTCGGACAGCCTCTTGCTTTTTACAGGCAGAATCGAGCTAGGGGGGGATTTTCCAGAATCATATGTGAACAGTGAATACATCAAGAGAAGCATGTAAATAAAAAGTATTAGATAAATCATCATTAAGGGACAGTGCATTTTATTTTTTTAAATCGACAACAGTAGAGCTATCACAAACGATTAATCACCGATTTTTTCTGATTAGTCGACTAATCGGATCATACGTAAACTGACTGTCCCGGAGAGGGACGGGTGGGCAGGCGCTGTAAATCTTGCGTACAGAGACGTGAGCCACCTTCTCCCCCGAGTCTTCCCATGCCGACCGAGAACGGAGGAAATGCGCCCAGCGTAGGCCAGCTAGTGCCGGGGAGAGGTCCCACGAGGGGATCCTCCCGCACCATGCGGCCGTCCTTGACCCGCCTAGTTGAATCCCCCAGGCACACTACGCGGAAGTTGCGGAAAAATCGCGGTGATTGGTTAAAATTGTAACACAGCCCTGAATTCACGGGATTCACACAAATTCGTCGACATAATCGTGATTAATCGACTAATCGTGGCGGCCCTACAAAACAGTCCCATCTTATATGTACAAGGGTGCTGACCCTACATTAGCTCAGAGCTTTTATTGAATGAAATGATGTACACTTCTGAGGACAAGTTGCCGGTGTGAATGGCACAGTACAGTGGAAACAGAAAGACGTACATGGAGCTTATACAGTGACTGATTAATGCTAGCATGTTCCTGGCAACTTACATAGCAATTAGCCTGCTAGCTGCATTGGTTTTATGAATAGTGACAAAGTCACAAAGCTTCCCTGGGCCAAAAAATGTTGTAAAGACTTTGTGATCCAGTCTTTTTCCCTCGTTAAAGTCATGGAATTAAGGCTGGAAAACTCCAACGCTGAGCTAGACCCGGTGACATTTACTTTTTTTTACTGCTTCAAAGACACGACGGAAAACCCCATCCTTCGAAATCCGATCAGACGAAGTCGATCAAAACACAGAGGCAGAGCTTTAAGGAGTGCTGTACTTGAATGTTGCAATGCAACATGTCAACATGTGGTGTGATGTAACATACGAGCCACACCTCATCAATCAGTCCGTCAACGCGCTTTATTCCAAATTTAGGCTTTTCTGTTTGGACTGGTTCCACAGAAACTGGTCTTAGACATTCATGCCTCGGGTTAGCCACAAGACCTGCTGTGTGGTTCCTGCTTAATTTGCATTTTGAGGTCAATAATATTTATTTTTTTGTGGTTTTTTTGGCCACATTAGGCACCCTGAAGACCTTTCTATCTTTTTATCCTCTGCCGTGATAATAAACCTCCGACTGTCTTATATCTTACGTCGAGAGGCTCTGCATTGTCTATTTTCTGACTCAGAAACAATGTGGCAGCCACAGCTTGGGATTGGATCTGTTTGAGTAAGTATCCCGTTTCAATCATTTCACCGTGCGTCCTTGTCATGATCTCATATCGGCTCAGTTGTATTGCTCTCCTTCACTTCTCCCCTTTCAAGTGTTTTCCCATCTGTTTGTGAGTGGAGCAGTCAACCAAATGTGAGCCACTCTTTGTCCCTTCTACCTCCCTGTTTCCCCTCTCCTCCTCCGCTGACTTAAGCCTGCGGAGTGTGACTGGAAGCCCGTGATTGCCGTGTGTGTGTGTGTGTGTGTGTGTGTGGGTGTGTGTGGTGTGTGTGTGTGTGTGTGTGTTGTGTGTGTGTGTCCCCTCGGACCGAAGCAGACGCTGCCTTGTGCTCCAGGAGGGGGAAGCTCATTTAGGCTCTTCACTCATGAGGGAACAGTGGTCTGTCCTATTTGTGTGCATATGATAGATGGGATGCACAAGACAGTTAAACGCACGGAAACATTAGCACAGACAGATTATACGCAGGTGGTATAGCGGTCGTTGAAATCCCTGCTCACGAGAGAAGAGGACATGTCAATTTAAAGACTCCGTGTGTAAAGTGAGAAATGCAGCGCGAGACTAGAAAGACGGAAACTAGAAAGAGAGTAACTGGTAAAGGATTGCACTCCCCGGCATGTTGACAGTGAGCCAGACAGTTCATTAATCCAACCAAATCCCTCCAAAGTTACTCAAGTGTGGATTCTATTTTCAAATTTCCTATTAGTTCCTCTTTGTGGATTAAGCACTGCAGTTCACGAGTGAGTGCCCGGACCCAGCCCTGGCCCAGCACATATAATTGGCTTGTAATGGATTTGGGGTCGTCTTTGCATCAGTGATACGGATAGATCCGAGGCAAAAAGAAAAAAAAAAAACGTCTGCTTCCAGTCTCTTCCTCTCACACAGCCCATGTCGGGAGGGGGGCTCTGGTACTGTGTAATTCCTTTCTGTGCTGCACATTGTCATTTCTATTTCTGTGTGTGTGTGTGTGTGGTGTGTGTGTGTGGGTGTGTGTGTGTGTGGGTGTGTGTTGTGTGTGTATCCGTCACCATAGCTGGAGGACTGTGGCAGGGGAACGTGACACGGTTGGAGATGAAACATGTCAGGTGTCATGCAGCCTTAGGGCCCCTGTCACCGTCAAGACCCCTGATTCACATTCCGAAACTGTCCCCCCTCCCCGAATCTCTAACCCTGCTTCTATTTACCCTCTTCCTTCTTTGTCTGACTTTATTTCTTTATTTATTTCGATTCGTCCTTGCTTTCCCTGCATTTACCAGCTCACATACACAATTATAAACTCAAATACCGAACTCTGTCCAGCTCCTATATTAAAACAGGATTAAATATTAAATAGGTTGGGGTTTTTTATTTTGCCGTGTTACGGTCGAAACTATACTGCGAGGTCACATAAACAATTATTAAATGTCATTATATTATATCCTTATCTTATATATTCAGGGGAGTACTGACAAATTTATCAATGAGGAAACAACAGGATGATGCAGGGTATTGATTAAAATCAGGGTAAATAATGTATTAACGGCGACGCTTGCTCTCATTTTCTGCAATAACACTGAAATTGACGATGATTCATGACGGCTTTAAAGTGAAATTGACTGCTCGTGAACAAATTAGTCATAAAATGTAGCGTGACGTTTTGAAGGCTGACACCATTATTTTAGATTCATTTACTGCATCATTTATTACGGGCAGAGATAATTAAAGGAAAGAAAGTCTCTTAAATATAAACAGATTGATGCATGCTCGCATGTAATCGATTCAGGTTAAGGCCATCACAGAGAATCAATGTGATGATAATTGCAAACTTCATCATATCAGTCATAACAAAAGCCCCTGCCGATATTCTGACAAGCGCTACGTCAGTCAGCGAGTCGTGTCTAAGGAAAATAGCCATTTGCTGGAAGACTCATTGTCAGATTCATGGCGATAGTCGCAGCATATGGGAATTAGTCAATCCTCAGCTGCGAGTCTCGCTATGACCTTGCCCTGGCTTCCAGCCTGCACAACATGATTGTTGAGAGAATGACATCTCTATCCTGGGACTCCACATAACAGCTGATGATGTGCTCCAGCGCTGTTGGGATACAGGGAAGCAATGATAGCGCCTCAGCCTCGCCTTGGCAAAGACGGTCTGATAGACTCGGGAGGGGAGCGGGCTGATTAAAGCTTGAACTCGGAAGTTTAGCCAGAGCTGGGACCAGAACACAAATGTCTGCATCCATTATTTATTCACAGCGGTACCATTTCCAAATGGTGTGCAAGATGCAGTTAACGATCATTGTTTTATGGTTGTGCACATTGTTGATCTATGACAGTAAACTCAATATCTTTGAGTTGTGGATTATTATCTGGACCAAGAACTCATCGATTAATCCTTGCCAGATTAAATCAGAATGAAAATAACTGTTAGTTTTATATATTAAGACAGTAGAAGGCATAAGATATAACCATAATAGGCTGGATATGAATATTTTCCTGTGTACTACAGTAATGTTTAAGTTTAATCTTCCTCTTCTAGAAACAAGAATATTGGGAAGCCTATAGGGTGTAATGGAATATATTACCATAATAACTTTGTAATTGAATTGAATCATTATTGTAATGTTCTGTGAGGTTGGTTAGTTTACGGGCGACAACAGACGAAGACATTGACGTAAACAAACACACTTTAGACAATACGTGCACGGCAGCAGTCTAATGGAGGTGCAATTCAAACTAACAAGGTTGGAGTCTGCCATCTCACAGTCTGATGGTCCCAAGCCAATTATCACATCATAACGAGCTGGTCAGCATTCATTTAGAATGCACCAGCAATATGGCTACACACCTTATGTGCTTCAAGTTTTTTATGCTTATAAACGGTGATGAAGATACAGAACGGATAGGAGTAATAAACTGTGCTGCAGTGTGATAGAAGCATGGCCGGAAGGCTTTTAAATGACATTTGTTGATGATTAATTCTGTCAGGCTCCTACAGTGTGCATCTCATATATGTAATATAGATATAATTGCTCTTGTACGCTCAGTTTAATTAAAACGGGCTTACTACTATTATTAACAGGTAGAAGTGCATCTGTTGTGTAAAATGGAAGCAAATCCACCAGATTCCTAACGTCACGTCTGTCAGATGTTTTTAAATGTACTATTTTAATCACCTGCCGATATTTGTTCTTCTTCTCATTAACATCAAATACATCTACTGTACCGTGTACAAATGAAAGAGATTTATTGGTCTTGGAGAGTCGCGGAGCACTTTAAGCTACGAAAGGGGACGTAAACATCCTTTAATGAGATGCACATTGGTGATAGAGATCTATGCAAATTACAGCGTGTCTAACTAAATACAGATAAGCAAATACCAACCTTCAAAGTCATGGAAGTCAATGAAAAAGCTGTTTACAATCCTGAATGAGTGCTACACTGGTTCTCTCTGTAGGGAATCTGTCCTATCCATTGAGTTCGTATTTGCTTGATTAAAGAGCAGATTGATGACTGGTGGAGTGCCAGTGCTGGGTTAAGCAGTTTTACAAAGTGTCTAATATGTGTAATGAGGTAGCATCTTGCTGTACTTCATTATTTCACACGTTTATATACGTAAAAATATGTCCCAATCCCTGAAATGTTGACATCGAGTCTGTATACTTGCAAAGCTGACAGCTGCTCTCAGCGTATCTGAAGTTGAAAATTCATCGAGTGAGCGAATCAATACCGTGAAATACAAAGTCTTATCTTTATTTACCACTACGCATGCTAACTAGGTCACAAGCCTGTTGGATCATCTGGTTGTATTGGCACAGCATGTCCTGTCTCCAAAGCCCAGAGTGGTTGCATGCTTGTTTCCAGAGGAAACCGTGCCCCTGACAGCTTTTTCTCACCTGTTCATTTAAGCTCACCACCAGCTGCTCCCACAAGTCTTTGCACTGCACCACCATCATCCCCCAGCAGCTGTCTTTGTGCCCAGTGTTACAGCTCACATATCAAAGAACGAATCAAGTGGCCTCTGCAGATAGTAAGAGGGCAAGAATTTCTATTTTTAGAATGCTATGAATTTAAAAGCTTGATTTTTTTTTTGGCCACTAGGGGGCAGAATCAAAAACACAGCATAAACAGCCAGATTAGACGGAGTTTATCTTCCTGCTTTGGTCTCCACCAGCAAGTTTTTAGCCTCTTTATCTATCCGGGTTTGGTCCTGGGAGATTAACAAAGAGTGCAATGTAATGGGGTTGATAAGAGAGACTGAACCACAATAAATGTGCCCAGGCCATGAAACCAAAACAATTAGCTGAAGAAGCTAAAAAAGCTCCACACGACTGCAGAATCAGGCGTTTCTCTGCTATTCTAGCATTTTACATTAAAACAGCCATTTCATTTAACGTCATTATCAAACATATTGATCTATGCAGGTTTTAAAAAAATGCACATTGCCCAAGGCTTGCAGTATGCGTTAACCCGGTCACAAAACATGAACAGGAGAAGTCTTTTTTCTTTACCACATAGAAATAGAATGAACTAAGAAGCAATATGACCCCGAGGGCTCCCGGCTCCTCGCCACTGACGGCAATTGAAACAGATCTGGTCAGCGCCTCTGGATTTTAATGATGTGGTGGATGTCTTTGCCCGGAGAGCGAGGAGGTAAAAAAACACACATGGTTCAAGGTCAGATAGCTGTGTTACCAGGTGATAATGTTTACAGCTGATTTAATGAGTGCTGCAACAGTTTGTCTCGCTCCGTAAGCAATGCTCTGCTGATTCAAGATGCACGGTGACTTTGATGGGACGTGTTCTCGATGTGAACATTAGCGCTAGCTGCCGGGTATCCATTATTCAGATTTTGTTTTTGTGAACAAATCTTTGTTCAGATGACAAATACAAATAATTAAACCGTGTTTGTGTGCACGCGATTAAAATTTAATGGAGGCAGGAAAGACCCTGCCGTCATTACTTGTGTATTACTGTACAGTATGTGTTGGTAAATTCCATTATGTTTCTTCATCCGTCTATTTCCAATACACCCTCGAGCTTTTGCCGTCGTACGTTTGTTTTTTTAACCCACTCATAATTATTTCCTCCTGACTAAAACACTTTCAGACTTTCCCAACATGAATGGACACATCAATCCAGAAAAAAAAACAAAAAAATACACTTACAACAAGATGAAAATCTGACTTCAGCCCTGTCTGGAAAATTAACAGCGTCATTTTAAAACAATAAATAAACCTTTCCTGTATTGATCTGTTGTGTCTGTCTGTAGTTCAGACACTGCGTTTGCTGCATTATTCATTTTTTATTTAGCTCCATCTTAAGCAGGTAATACATATCCTTTATCGTTTGTATATAATTGCTAGACATCCCCGGTCAATGACGCCTCAATTAGGGCCAGAAGCAGGAGGCAGCACATTGGAAAAATTTGGATCATGTGGTTCGTATTGATAAATAAAGAAGCTGGATAGATGGCAAGTGTATCCTGTAGCATATACGAGCCAATGTCAATATCAGTATCTTGGTCAGGTTCAGATCACTTAATGTGCTCGTTAACATGAACCCAAGGTCGAAAGTTAAGTGTGGTTCTTCTGCTTCTCCGGCTGCTTAATTGAGGGCTGGTCGACTGTGGGATTAGATTGAGAATTGCTCCATTTATCATCAATAAACACATTTTTCCTTCAGCCGGTGTGATATTAATGTCACACTGAACATACAGTATATCGCTCATTTATATTCTGACAAAAAGCCTCCCCTGTAACGCTTTTCAACGCATCATTAAACATTCTGTTGTAATTAACCGTTTGCTTTGACCCCTACTCAATCATTCATTTAATTTTGCCGTTTGTACAAATTATATTTTAGCATTCGTGTCCAGTGTGTACGATTTAGTGGGCTGTATTTACAGAATGTGGTTAAAAAGTGGAAAATAATATTCATAACTGTGTTTTCATTAAATGTCTTTTAGATCTACATGTTTCTACAGCAGCACAGGACAGACAAAAACACGACCAGTCACCCGTTTCACCTAGTTTCTCTACGCTTGAGGCACCAACTACACCACTAGATGTCGCTAAATCCCATGCACTGGTCCTGGTATCTTTTTGTCACGCAGCACGGAGACAGGACTCGATTGCAGCACTCGGGGACGCAGGTACAAGAAATAAACAGTCTTAAATGGCAGGCAAAGGTTTGGTACATGAGAATCCAATCAGAAAATCAGGAACACAATCCAAAAGGGCTGAGGCAGAGGCCGGGTCAAAAACAGGCAAGACCGGTAACCATAAATACACTAGAAAGTAGGACACAAAGGACACGAACAATCTGGCACAGGGGGACGGGAACAAAGGGCTTAAGTACACTGGGAAATGAAGGAATCAGGTGTGGGTACCTAGGGGCCGGACAAACACAGGGTGGGAAACTAAGAGGCTGGAGGAACCGACTTTTCTTTAAATGTAAACGTCGCATTAGAGATTGAGAGACCATTGTCACAGGCAAAATATTGAACTGTATAACACGCATACATCATGTGATTAATGTCTAGCTGCACTTCACTCCAGACTGAGTTTATCTTATGTCTTATATGTCACTGTGTAACATTCTGAGTTTCATAGAGAAGCTGCACTTTGTCAGGCAATGAGCCATTTCTATTTCCTGTAGTACACCAGCAGTCTGTCACGCTCCAGCAATCCAGCATTCGCATGTTTATTTATCCATAAGTATATGTGTATGTTTGCATGAAAGTGTGCGCATGTAAAAGGCCAGCGTGACCAGTGTGCACACGAGGCACAACTGTGGCTTTTTTTTTGTGTGTGTGTGTTTATCCGGGCTCATCTCTTCTCTCTCGTATTGACCCATCACTGCGTCCACGTGGACTGGCCCTCACATCCCTGACACCGCACAGATAATGGCTTTTCTGGAAACTCGGGAGCATTAGGCATCTCTACTGAGCTGTAATTATACCACTAATGTGCCAATTTCCAATGCATTCCTCTAAGGTATTCATTTTTTACTGTTTCAGCTGAATTGTGTTAAGGCCAGCACAGCGAAGTCATTGAGAAAAATAAGGCTTTTTTTTTGTGGAGGCTTTCCATTTATTCCCTGTGTAATTCTAACCCTGATGAAAGAGGAATAGAAAAAAATAAAATGTCACCAGAGTGATGTGCCTTCTGTTCGAAAACCGGTCACATGGCTTGCCGCTGTAACCATGGAGATGGGATCTTTAAAAAAAAAAAAAAAAAACCTTGGAGGTTCTTGCCCTTGATATTTTTAATTTTTCCAAAAAAAAAAAAATTAATGATATTCCGTCTTTGGCTGCATATTCATCACTCTTTGAGCGAGGAGGTTCAAGTGATGCAATGTGTCTCTTTGATGAGGCTTTGAAGATGAAGTTTTCTCGCCGGTGTTTGATGCAGGTACGAAAAAAAACGTTAAAAACTACAACGCAGTGTAAATCTTTACCCAAACATGTAAAAAATGTTTCGTCTCTCACTGAATCCCTAATTATTGCTCAAACGCGCCGTGATTTTCAGGTTGGCATCGATTTAAATTTCATTACGTCTGCATCTTGCCGGCTTGCCAGTCCCAGTGGTGGCGCTAATGCGGCCCTCCCAATCTGCAGCGGCTGTAAATGGAAGGAGCATCATGATGAATGGCCCATTTGTTAGCAACTATATTAAACTGACATTACTCCCTCCATCCGTGCATCCCCTCAACCTAAACACACACACACACACACGGCACGACTGATTTAATCGATCACTTATTCGTGCTTAAATTTATGGTTATCATCTGCACTTTTTTCCATTATTAATCAAACGCGTGGGATTGTCACATCTCGCTCTGTGGCTGTTTTCTTTCCTCCTACCCCTTTTTGCCTTTATCACATTCCACCTCATATTTTTCCTTCTTGCGAAAACTTTATCGCCACTTACTCCTCCATTCTTCGTTACAGTCGCCTCCTGCCATCTGAACTTTTATCACCTCTTACATTCTTCTCCGTCGCTTGAAGAGGAGAGAGCACTGAAAAGAGTAAACGAGTGCAACTCTATTCCTCTGTGAAGGTTTTTTCTTTTTGCGGTGGTTATTACCATATGATTATTAGTGATGGACAATTGGTCTCAAAGATGTTTCATTATGAAAGAGCTCGCTGGGATCTCATTAGCACTCTCAGTCTAAGGGCTGCTGCTCGAGCCTCCTCTGCTCCGGGGAATTACATTTCGATCACCAGGGCTGGAGTTAACAAGGCAACATTAAAGGAATGTGAAGGTGCAACAGCCAAAAAGAAACAAATTAGTAACCTCCAAGAGTGTCGGAGGCGCTCTATTCATATAAATAAATTATAAAGAGCTACGCTGGATCTAAAGGCTATTACATTAATTTACAGTACGGCCTTGCTTAGCCACAGAAATCACAGCTTGGCGAGGGATCGCAGCGTCTGATGCTGTAGGCATTTGTTTTTTTTTGTCTGACAGGAGCATCCATCAAAAAATGTAATTTCATTTCTTTTCAGCTGTTGATAAAGTTGCTGACTTGTGCCAGTCCTCCCCATAGGATCAATAGCTGTTTATACAAATAACGCTGGAAAGTACAATACACCCGCCGCGTTGCTGGAGGTGACTCTCTCCAAGGGCAGGCTGCAGCAGTTTGCTGAGGCGGCCCTGCGGTGGGCTGCTTTCACTCTGCATTGTGGAAACACTTATATTAAACCACATAAAGCTTGAAGAATTGTGCAAGTGTTTGTGCGGGCCGACAGCAGAGGTTATTACATACACCGCCTCAATAATTGAATGCAGTAATTGTGTACATGTAGAATAACAGGAGCTTTAAGGTTGCTACCCCACCATTCATCATGCTTTTTAGAAAACACATTACAGCCTGAAGAAATTAGATCTGTTAAAGGTTTATTGACCTTAATTTTTAAACACTTTTTAAAACGTGGCCTGTTCACCGCGTGTCACACATGGCAGAGCCGTCAATGATGGAGGCTAATTACTTCTGACAGGTCAACATTTCAAGCTGTGACGCCTCGCTTACTGCACTCACTGCTGCGCTAAAGTCTCGACATAACATCAGAAACAAAAGTGCAGCAGTCTCTTTTTTTTTCCAGACATCATGCACCCGAGGAAGAAAACACGATTCCTGCAACCCAATTTAAAAAATTTGTCTCATCTTTTGTTCCGAATAAAGTCACCCTAATCCCGTGCTCTTTGCAAGGTGCTGTAATTACTGCAGATACCCTGCATTTACCTGAAACAGTTTGAGGAGACAAACAGAACACAAAGAGAAGCAAATGTTTCTGAAACGAGGAGCAAAAAGGATAAAAGAAAAAAAAAGGAAAAAGAGGCGGAGTGAAGCGAAGCGAGACGGCAAGTGCACAAAAAGTACGGTGAAAAAAGAATGTGAGCTGACAAGTCACTATCAGAGATGTATAGTAATGAAGTGGAACTACTTAAGTACTGTACTTAAGTACTAAAATGCAGTATCTGTACTTTTTTGGAGTATTATTTTTTCCCCAACTTCCACTTTTACTGCACTACATATTTTAGATGAATTTAATACTTTTACTCGGATACATTTTTCATGTGCTGAGTCGTTACTATTGTAGCGTCCAGCCGGACACGTGATGAATGACGAGGCGATATTGAACAAACTGCATTTATTGCTGAACGGTTTGGTTCCAGGACTCGGTGACTGTCGGCCGGAACCACGACAAAAAACCAACTGAACAGTCCCGGTCTCACATCAACCTCGCTCGTGCGCCGTACGTCATACACCTGACTCACCCAGGTGCGCTCTCTCACCTGCTGCCCCGCCCCCTCGCTCTGCATTCATTCAGACGCATTCACAGACCATGGGAAATCACAGAACTCTACCATGAACATTGTAACACTGTAACATTAGAAGTTGTGCCTTAATAAATATTTGAAATAATATAAACAACAGTACTTGTACTTTTACTTGAGTAGCATTTTTTTTACATACTTCTACTTGCAATACTTAAGTACAAAACATTTTGAATACTTTAGCACTTTTACTTAAGTATGGTGTTTAACAAACACTTCAACTTCTACTCAAGTCAGTTTTTTGATATAGCACTTCTAGTACTTCTACTCTACTCCTTTACTCCAGTACTCTATACATCTCTGGTCACTATATGGTTGAAAGTTTATATTCTATTCCCAGGCTAGTTAGAGCTTAATCACATGACTTAGGTATAATGTTTTACCTCTCGCGGGGTCTGCTACTCTTATCTCCCTCGGTTTTGTATTTTCCTTGAGTCGTGTCCATAATACGTTCTGATTACTGTATTCATTCATCTGTTTCTCTGCGTTTTCTCTGCTCTGAAGTTACGTGAAGCTCCCTGCCTCATTTAAGGATTTCTCCCTTGTGCCGTCGAGCGTGTTGAAAATGATATACAAAGTTTTGTCAGTTGGTTGTTTCACTTAATTTAAAACGCAGAAACTGATTGTTTTTGGCCACTTGGGGGGGAAACGGTTATGAACACTGACATATTATCACCTTGTAAGTTACAGAGCAACATTATCATTCATTTAGCGTCCTGTTTCTAGTCAACGGATGAATTTACATCCAGTATTCACTTTTTTTAGCTCTCTCTCTCTTAAATTCTGTCTTTTCAACCGCTCAATGTTTTACCAGCTAGTCTCTAACTGTGCTGCTCGCCGCTGTGAAGGTAGCATACAGTGGGTTTTTAAAGCTTTCTGACTGAAACCAGCTGCCCGCTGTGGTTGGAAACGATGTACGAGAGAGCAGTGATGGTGAACCAGGAGTGTAAAGTTGTGGGCTGGAAAACTAAACAATGAGCTAAAGCTCCGTAAAAGCAACCTCGTAATGAACACAAGGGTGATTTTTACGATGATTCAGTGTCCAAAAAAAAAGAAAATCTGTAATTGAGAAAAGAAAATCAGTTGCCAGGCAATCACAGTGAAAGTCTTTTGTTAAATATTTGGAAGATGAACATATTTTTTTATTTCTGTGCTGCTTTACTTTGCTTTCCATCATGAATCCAACACATTTGAGTTGTGGGCTGCCAATAAAAGAAAATAAGCAATCACCTTGAGTTCTCCATTTAATATTTTCTTGCAATGAATTGGATGATCGCAGTCACTCGCTGCAGCCTCCGTGGTTTATACCGTACGATCGTTTTGTTCAAACTGATTGCAACAACATAAAAATATATTATATATATATTCAACAAACTGATTTCAGTGCTGCAATTTGAAGCTTTACTATTCAGCACGGTGGTTTGGCATTCCTCTACAAAACCTCCCACACGTTTTCTGTGAAATGTTTTCCAGTTCAGCAGATAGAAAACAATTCCACCTGCATGAGAACTCTATGCCTCCTTTCCCACCTTTACCACAACACTGCCTCCCTCACCTCCCTCTTCTCCCTCTCTTCCTCCTCCTCCCTCGTTCTCTTTTTCACAGTTCAAGCACATCAGCAGGCTGCTGAGATACAACCCTGGGGTTTTTGCGGCTCTCCACTCAATATTTCCTCATCAGAAAGAAGTGGCAGACCAACAGGAGTGAGGGGAGAGTGCAACGACGGGCAGGCAGACATTAATGACTAGCTGGTTGATGTGCTATGTGGCTATATCTCCAACTTTGAGCCTCAGACTTCGGCTATCCAGCAGTTCACCCAAGCAGTTAGGCAGTGTTTGCTTCCTAGATCCTACGGCCTTGTAGTGCAACTAGCACTCGGAAACGTGATTAATTAATAGCATTGATTGATCCTTTGCACCTTCCCAAGGTCACGATGTACAGTTGATAGATAGAATTTGGCAAATCAATGCACACCTGAAATGCTGCAGCTCCTCGGCTGACTCAATCGGCTGTAAGGCTGCAGCGGTATGGTGTAAACACGGTGGGCATGACGGTGAGAGAAATAATATGTGAAGAGCAAACAATGCAAGGGAGGAAGAAAGAACATCGTCACGATGAGACAGCACACAGCACAAAGCCCGTGAAGCACGGACCGACAGGACGCATGACGCAGTCACAAACGGTGACTTCGTATTTATACAGTTTCATCCATCGTTATGGCAACTAATCAGTTCACCTGACGAGCGAGCCAGACTCCCCTCACATTTTAACAAGGGTCTCTCAGCGAAAACTCGTATGCACCGCGCGCTAAGTCGAGGCGGGTACGCATTCATAAAACATTAAGGGGCAGCTTATATTTATTTAATTATTGAACACATTCCCTTTCACAAGAAAAAAAAAGGGATATGAAGCCTGGAGGAATGTGGTGGGGAGCGGTTTCAAGCTTTGTTGGGGACAAAAAAAGAGAGCTAGGGAACAGAGCAGATGGGAAAGAGATGATAGCTAAAAAGTCGAGTGACATGTCTGGAGAATTCTTTAGTCTGCTCCTCTGCGACTGTCACGAACCGACTTCGGCCCCTTTTTTAAAAACTATCTCAGTACTTCTCTGCGAAACCGAAAGCACTGCGGTCTGTAGGGTGTCGAATATGCAAAACTAAAAAAATTGGACCTCATTTTAACCTGGATTTGTCTTTTAAATTTAATAAGTGAGTCATTGTGTCTAAGAATGGCACTTGTAAAGCACAGGGTTCCCACAACTTTTTCAAGAACAAATTCAAGCACTTTTCAAGCACCTTCAAGCACCAGTTTTTCCATTTTTCCAGCACCTTTAAATAGGTAGCCTACGTTGTGTTTGCCATTATGGTCATGGGAAGCGCAGCGGTGCCACTGTATGGCATAATAATATGGGTCTAATTAGCATTATTTCATATGGTGGTAGATTGACTGTTTTGATTTTTAACTAATTGTGAATTGGCTTGTATTCTCAGCTTGTGAGCGGTGTATTGTGTAACTACCATAGCGCAATAACAGTGACCAACAGGTGTGGATAGTAGTCTACTGTTATTTCTCGGCAGAACACCAAGCAAGTATGATAACTGAGTTCTGCATGTAAAGGCATCGGATCAAGCGCGTAGCCGCTTAGGAAACATTTTGTTTTCTCTTGGTTTATCGAGATAGACATCACACAAATTTCAAGCATTTTCAAGCACTTCACAAAAAATTCAAGCATTTTCACAACCTTGAAAACACATTTTCAAGGAATTCAAGCACCCGTGGGAACCCTGAAAGCAGCGGTCTAAATTGAGCATTATATTCACAAAACAAAAACAACTGAACCGTCGTTCTAAAGATTCTTTAAGCTCGCTGGCACTGTAACACGTCTGACTACAACATCCTTCATGATTGCTTGTTGTTGACTTTATTTTCCATCTCAACAGACAGTGATCAAATGTAATGCTTATGATGATTGTATAGGCTGCAGTGTGTGACTGTGTGAAAGTGTGTGCGTGTGTGTGTGTGTGTGTGTGCGTGTGTGTGTGCAAGGTCCAGTCTGGGAGATGGCGGCCCACTTTTAGTAACTGATGAGAGTGGGAAAATAGAACGCTTGATTACCCCCGACACCGCTCGAACAGCGCTCCTGCCAATGAAGGTTATTGGGCCTCTATACACGAGTGGTCAAATATAGAAGGACGCAATCATGATCTAGTTTTGAAGTCTTTGTCGCACCTCTGACGTAACCAGGCTTTTGATTAATTAGAAATAAGGTCAGACGTCCCGTGACCTCCGTCGCCCGTCCCGTCAGCCTCATCGTTAGCCTCATCAACATCTTTAATCATTATCGGCACTGTCAGTCATCAGTGCTGTCACCGTCTATCATATCTTCATTATTATCCCGAGCCCTGAATGCCAATTTCCATCACCTCATTTTTCTGAATCAAAAGAGTCACACGGTTCCCAAAACTACAATTTACTCCCAGCTCCTTTTTCTATTCAAAAAAAGCGTGCCAGAAATACAGCGAAGGCCGTAGCAGCTCCGAACAAAACACTCCCCAGAGGACGTGGCACTGATGGTTTTTCTACTACGTAATGAATAAGAAACACAGAGTGCTGCAGCTGTCCCCGAGGCCAGTAAAAACCCACTAAGAATCCCTGCATCCTCCTCCTCCTCTTCCCCATCGCTGCCATCACCGGCTCTGGAAAGACGTGGCAGCCCGACACATACATTTTATAACTAACAACACCTGTCCAACTCGGCAGCCATGACAATGCATCAAGCAAATGAAATCCGGTGTAATTGTAAACATTGCCTTTGTTCTGTGAAGTGTATCCGAAGACAGGCCAACAAACAATATGCAAACACAGATATATAGCACAGCGCGGCCTCCTGACCCCGAGTAAACACACAGTACACTACAGATAGAGACACACAGACAGAGGCAGAATGAAAAGAAGCTGCACACCTCTGTCTTCTGAAGTAATGAGGAATAGCTTGGACTGTATTTCTCGGGCCTTAAGCTCTGCCTCTTTGATACCGAAATGTAATTAACTTTTGAAGCTCTGCCTCACTCTTTCTCTCACTGAAAGGATGTGAGAGAAACAGACTCAAATGTGTGTTTCATGTGTTTTCTTTCTGTGCCGACACTCCAATTACCGAGAAACTTTGTATAAGAACCTCAAACACCTGAGCTCTAATTCTTCCCTCGCACAACCGACTTCCCTTTGTCGCCTTTTCCCTTTTCCGAACACTTTGATATCTAACATCTCTCTTAAACCTAAGATGTGACTCAAACTCCATTAATGTGATAACACTCAGTTCCACTTTCACTTCAGAAAAGTGCCTTATTCCTTCTTTTTCTTACCCCCCTGCAGACTGCAGCTCAGCACTGTGGTGGAGTCACAAAGAAGTCTCTAAGCTTAAACTCGTGCTTGTGGTCTTTATTACATTAAGGGTTTTTTTCTCTTCTAAAAGTTGCAGAAACTTTTGAAAATACAGATAAAGCTACTTACAATTGGCTTGTTGTCTATCGCTCGGCGGTTGTGGGTGTAAAGAACGGAGAGCGCCTGAATCACTTCTTCATGCAGCAGGTAGGATGATCTTCTTGCTGGGGTTGTTACAGTAAGTCTGTGTGAATAATTTATGTACACGCTGTGTTTTAGATCCACTAACAAAACAAACAAACATACTCGCTGACTGAATATCAAAATATAAACTTGAGTTTTTTTACCTTCTCCATTACAAAAAAAAAAAACCCTGCATCAGATCTGCTGCCTTGCCTTGTTTTGTAAAACAGATGCAGAGTCAAGTCAAGTCTGTCTTTTTCACATGGGCATACATTTATGTGTTTGGTTGTAGATGTCAAAAATAAAACACAAATGGTTAGAGATGCAGCGTTCTCTTGAGGCCACACATTTGTTTTGCCGCACTATGGAGGGCGATGCTATCCATCAGTAGGTCCATTGCTTTAGTCCAGACTGAAATTGTTATGAAATTTTCTATCCTAAAGGCCAACTCACACCGGACACAGAACTGAAGCGGCACGGTACCGCCGCGGTCACCGTAGCAAATAGAAGTCAGTCTAGTCAATGAGAGCACTCACACTCAGAAGCGTCCCAGAAGCGGCTCTTTGCGCCACGGCGCGAGCTTTCCGTTACATTTCTATTTTTGCTGCTGAACCTCGTAAATTTCAACAGAGCACTGCGCACCAGACAGGAAACCCGACAGACAGAATCAACGTAATAAACTTCCGCCCCCTTTCAAAATAAACACAATACGCAGTTCATGTAGCTTTTTACAACTTCACATCAACGTTACGTCATGACCGGTGGCACCAGGTGATCAAAGATCGATCAAAGGGTCTCAACATGGACGATGAGAGACTGATTGTTGAAGTGGAACGACACACAATCATTTATGACACAACAGATGCTTTTTATAATCTCCTCCACGTCGGAGAAGCAAAGTCAGCTGTTTGTTGTTGTTGTTTTCTTTATACACTGTTTGTTGCGGGGTTTCGCGTAAAAACGGCCGACTCGCTCCGCTGCCGTTCCGCGGCTGACACCTGTCCAGTGTGAGTTAACGCCGGGCAAAGGACCGCAGCACTACCGTTCCGCCTCCTGTGTGAGTCCCGTGTCAGGTTACACGAGGTCACGTGTGAGCTTTAAAGTCCTTGGCAGTATTAATTGTTTGGCTTTGACTGGGTGCGTCTATCTCAAACACTGTTGTGGCCAGGGTCACAGAGACCAGTTGCTGCCTTCCTAGACATAATATATAGCTGCCGTTGACGTTCCAATCTGCGTCTCCATTGGTGGAGTAATTTTCCGGTCCTGGCCTGTGATTGGCTGTATCTGAAAACCCCCTAAGAGATAAGGAGCCAAGATGGCGGCTGCCAGATGGACACCACTTCCCCATCCTCCTCCTCTTCCAACTATCGCCACATGTCCTTTTGTAAAACTGTTTGTATGACCTTAGAAGTAACTTTTTGTTTAAAGAGTAGGGGTGGACTGCCATTTTTTTTTATTGTGTTTTCTCCTGTTTTTGTTAGTTTAGGGAGGTAAGTTTATTGTGATTTTGATTTTCTGAGGATTTATTTTCAAGATAGTTTGTTTTAGCCTGGGTCCACCCTGAAGTTGATACCTTAGTTATAGTTTTTTGAGATTTTGACTTCTGTAATAAACTTTTTTTTTCCGTTTGTACATAAACTTGTGCAAGTGGCTACTTGGGACTCGGAAGATTGAGACACCTATTTCTTGTTATGCTCTAGGCCCCTAGACTGGGACATAACAGGGTTTAAAGTTGATCCACCAGGATGTGAGACCGACATCAGAGGCTGCTGAACACTTTCTTCCTTCCTGACCTCACCACTGACCTTTGACTTCTTTCTGAAACAGAAATGACTCAACTATTCATAGTCCCTTCAGGATGAACCCTACCGACTTTGGTGATCCCGTTTAGTGTGACAATAAGGTTCACGTTTTTTTGTCATTTTGCAAAATGCCTGGACAACAAGCATGGCTAATTAGCATGCTAACAACATGGTATTCATAATACATGCCGAACATCAACGTGTTAGCGTGTTGGCATTAGCACAGCCTCACAGAGCCGCTAGCATGGCTCGCATAGCAAGAGTTTCAAAATAAAATAAAAGTGAAAATAAGGCAAAATGATATTTCCTCACCCCCCCCCCCAAAAAAAAAGTTGCTTAAAGAGTTTTTACTCAGACTTAGTTCAACTCTGAGTTAAAGCCAAAGTAAATAAATCTATTTGGTATTGGGATAACATCTGCACGGGTTCAAAGGTGTGACCAATGTGGGCGACTGAATTTATTTAAGAGTAGGTTTCATGTTGATACATGCTGTATCAGAGTCAGAGTACTAGATGGAAGAGTGGGTGGTCATGATGGTGGAAGGCCACGACACCCCCTCCAGGCATGGGGATAATAAGACGAGCATTAGTGTGCTGAACAGCCAGATCCGCATAAAGCGGAATAAAGCGTGTGATGTTTACTGCATCTGAGAAATGGTTGAACCTCAAGGGTTAAGGGCAAGTAGGGTTAATGTGATATGCGACTACAAAACAAGATAATTGCCATGGCATTTAAGAAGTGTCTGTCAGCTGAAACGGCTTCAGCTTTTTATTATTATTTATTTCACGTAGTTGAAGTTCAATATTTGCAGAATTAAAATAGAAAATCAGTTTTCTGACAGCGCTGACACTAAATACACTGGATGGAGAGTTAGAATATGCACGGCAACACAAAAAGGAACGTATCTGAGAATAGATATATAAAGAATGAATTATTAGAAGCACATTGAAATCAGGTTTAATGGCGTAACAGATGTGACATGTCGGAATAAAATTAGACTCAGTGGGTTAAAGATCAGAGAGGACTTAAGATGGGATGTTCTTCTTGGCATTTCATTTCATGTCAGCATTTCAAGTCCTCAGTCTGTGTTTTATTGGGAACGCTCGAGACTAATGCGGACGAGATTAGTGAAATATGAAATGAAAGCAGTATTTCCTCATCATAAAGTGCGCCTGCTGGGATCAGCATTTAAAACATGAAGGTTATTCTGCGCCGGCTCGCTAAGAAGCCACGCAGAGGTGACGATTTTCAAACACCGCATACGCTGTAATACGCTGTAACTAGTTAACAAAAAAAGAAGCGGATTCGATCGAATGAGTTTTTGACCGACTGAGTTTTTGTTGACTTGAGTGCAAAATAATTACTGCGAGCTAGTGTTTTCTAAAAGGCTGAACACTTTCTTGTTGTCGTAATTAATCACTTAAATTAACGCAGAGAGATTTTTGGAGCAGAACTAATGGTTGCACAACGGGGTTATTGAATTTTCATTCCGTTTTAAGACTTGGAGTTTCCCCCCTCTATTCTGATAAACTGTAATTACAGCATATTCTGATTCATCTAGCAGGAAAGCAACAGTTAAACATTTGGCTGCGGCTTTATTTGAGGTTCTATAGAAGCAGTTGCTGAATCACTGTGACAGTCTGTTGTTGGAAGCCAGGATTGTTTCGCTACAACAGGTCCATCCAGATTTTTTACCCACATATTGCGCCACAGTCGCTCTTAAGCACCAACTTCCAACAATGATTACTGTGTACACTGAATAGGTGAAGGAATGTCAAGCAGAAGTAAAAAAGAAATATATAATAAAATCTGCAATGTGTGACCTTTTTTCTGATATTGGCAGCAGGTGTAGGTCACCGTCTTATCTCTGGCTCCGGAGCTAAATGACAATCGCAATCACAACGCGAATATGTCACAGCGTTTCCTTTAAAAAGGTTGACTGGGTCCCTTGTCGGTCAGATGGAAATGAGCGGTTCCGCGGTGAATGTCAGACTAACAAACGCAGCTCAGTCAGGGCTTTATACATCACAGCAATATATAATATTTTTTGCACTTTTAACTCAAATGGTTTTCACTATGAAAAATTAAAAATGGAACCATGACGCTCAAAACGAGCCTCGTTACATCTCACTGCGAGGAAGAAGACGGAGAATGAGGCGTGGAGATTCTTACACACAAACAATGTCATTAAGAGGATTTAAAACCGTACGCCACATAACGGATAATAAATGTTGCTTTACAGGTTTTCATACTAATTGTTGTCTACATGCTTCTATGAGTCTATACGAGTCTCCATAATTTACAGCAGGAATTTAGACAACCCCTCTGAATTATGCAGGGAGGGAAGAATGGGGAGTTAAATTAAACTCTTAAATGTTTAATGTTGCCATTAAACAACATCCAGTTTTCAAACTAAGTGTGGCAAAGAAAAGAATACAAACAGAAGTTTGCTCCATGTCTGCTGTCTGTTGCATTCAACAAAGATTTTCCACACTCCTCAGTGGCCGAGGGTTTTTTTTACGTATTAACTATTTATGACCATGTGCACACAACCTCAGGACAGCTCCTGCAGCCGACTGACAACTCAGTGGGGATTTCGACACTCATGAACCCTTTCAATGCCCGGTGCTTGGTGGACCTACACGCTCTATTAGAGTTTTGAGTCGCTGAAAATGTTTTAATTTCTTTAATCCTCTCTAGCTGTGATTCTATCTCAAAGTAAGTTTCTTCTTCTTCTGGTGTTCCAACTGGAGAATTGGCGCCACCTACCTACCTGTACTAATGCACGAATAAATAAATGGTAGTGTATCGAAACAACCCAAATTTCTGTTAAAATTTCTCATATATTTGGACGGAAACACGGCCTATGACGATAAATTTAATACTTTAGTTTGTGGACGAAACAAGAAATCTGAGGACGCTGCCTTGGGCTTTGGAAAAGAGTAATCACCATTTTCTAATGACAACAATGAATCCATTAATTGAGAAAATGACTGACAAATTAGCGGAAATAATCTTAGATCGATAACGGATATCACATGTCAAACCATGTGTATTGAACCGTGTATTACTGTAACAAACTCAATCATCAATCAATCAATCAATAATCAATAATCAAATGATAGATGACATTTAATTGATTATCAGTTAGTTAATATCCCCCATAGCTAGCTAATAAGAAATAATTAGAATTGGCACATTATGTGTATTTTTTAGTAGACGGTATGGAATTAGGGCACAACAAAACAAATTCCTTTTCAGTCATTTATTAAAGTAAAGGGCAAAAAAAAAAAGAAGTTAAATTAAACTCCCCCATCTTTGGGAACTTACCTGTGAGTCCACTGGGAATAGTAAATTTATGATCTATTCAGAGTCTGTGCTGCAGTTACTCACTGTGATTTCTCTCACTTTATCTATCGCTGGAGTTCACAGATTCCGTTTTACAGGCCTTATCCTGTCCAATTTTATGATGAGAAACATAATTGAACTCTCATGCAGCACGTTTTAAATGCCACAGGACTACAGATAGAGGCAGAATATTAATGAACATAAATAAAACTGAGTATTCACTATTCCCCAGTTTTCCATTCTGAACATGGCTCGCTGACGGAGCATTTTGAAAAGTTACCCAATCGCACTTCTTCCCATCTTTCTCCTGTAACAACCGCAACAAACGAACAAGATTTCAAACAACAGGAATTAGTTGTTCTGTGGTGTAGGTGTAGAGAACAGGAATCTACAAAGCTGCTCTTTGCTCTCTGCGGTTCCTCCGATGGCAGGATGTAAACAACGACGCTCAAATTAAGAGGAGAGTGCAAACCTGCCTTGAGAGGAGAGCGAAGAACTTTGACGCTTTCCGTTTTTAAAAAAAGAACAGCTCGAGAAGAGCAGGCGGAGAGAAGGTGTAGAGGGCTGGGAGTGAAATGCCTCCAGGACAGAGCCCTTACTCATCCTTGCAAAAAGTAAGCCAAAAAGTACGGAGTCTGGGAAAGAGAGAACGGAGAGATGAGCTGCAGAGGGCACCTCGTGGTCTCCCACACCCATCAGCTAGCAGTTGGAAGCGGGGTTTGCGTGTGGTTAGTCCGGGGGGACTTTCAAGCACAGGTCAGATCGATGGATGCCCTTAATGCGGATCAGAGCTCGACAACTCCCCTCGGCGTTGGCATTTCTGAGTGAACAGCAATTTTCCACCTCCACACGAGTGAATAACATCAAAAAAAGTAATGAAAGTCAAAAGGCTTTGTTGTAAATGAGGATCTGAAGACAAAACAATTTAAGAAACTCCCACTGTAAGATGTGCTTTGGGAATCCAGCTGGTGAGACACGAAGAGAACGCGGCAAATTAACACATTAAAATCTTGCTAAACTTAAAGTACCGTGTCATGCAGTTGTCGTTTTTTTGCTCACGTCAGTTGCACTTGTACTTTATTATCCATAAAGAATATATATGCAGGGAGGCTTCAACACAAAAATAGCACTTATTTCAACACTATACAAGAGCACTCCCATTTTTTGTATGTCATCACAGTATAGGACACAACACAGGTATGTTAAAATGCATTTTGGGGGGGCCGCCCCGTGTGTGGAGGCTATAGTCCTCACTGCAGCTGGCCCCGGTTCGAATCCAGCATCGGACGGCTAATTTACTGCGTGTCACTCCCCCTCTCTCTGCCCCCTACTTCATGTCTATCTTCAGCTGTATCAATAAAGACCAAAAAAAAAATGTATTTAGGTGTTATCTGTGAAGCAAGTCAAACGTTTTAATAACACAAAAACGAACACACAAGGGAAGCTAAAAGAAAAAAAGGCTCCACATTTCCATCTGTTCACACATTGACATATTGATGACATGCTCTCGCGACAAAAGAAAATCATTCACTCTGCAAACATAGGAACCTCCCACTAATGTCATGACTTTGAGGTAAAATGTGCTGAAAACAACAGAAAGTTTCTTTTACTGAGAATTGACCATAGTCGGTGCAATGACAAACACAGAACACAATGCCATCTGTCAGAGGCATTCGATCATGAAATGAGCCCTGGGCGTAGAGATATTAATTTCTTCCCTATACCTGATGACATTTTCGTGCGCGCGTCTCCTGCTACGACTGCACGTCTTTTACATTTTAGAAACACACAGTGGACTTTTAATGGTGTGGAGGTTTGCACATGGAGACGCAGCAGTTTTTCACGACAATCTGCAAAGAACAAGTCCTCTTAAGATTATATATGAGATTCAAAACATGAATAGCAGCAAACAACTATTTGCCATATAAATATATAGTACCCTGGTCATTTCACTACCATGGAAGTGAATTAACGATTTAATTTGTTGTTTTTGTCCACATATCCAAAACATATGCAAGATAAAATTACCTTTTTTCGTCAATGGAGTCTGGTGGTGAGCTACTGTATATATCGATATGTTTGTGGTGAAACAAAAAGGTTTGTGTATGGATCCTTTCCATAATGAAACAGAATAACAATCTGACCCAGTCAGTAGCAAGTGGATAGTGGATTTCACATCTAACCCACGTTTACAGAATTAAGAATTTATTTTATTTTGGCCGAACCAGGGCGGACGAGAATAACTGGAAAGACTGTTTGCTCTATGATTACCTCACCTGTAATATTATTGTGGTGGCCATTTGTTTTAGTCTGAGTTGTTGTGCCATTAGATGTTGCACTAGGACATCTAGAGGAAGTGAATCTTGTACATAAAGCCTTTAAGTTGATCCGCTCATTAAGGACCAGAGCGGAAAAGAAAAAGTTCTGTAAGAAAAAAGTGAGTAATTCAATGTCTGTTCACTTCTAGTGAGAAGAAACACTAGGGTATTTTAGCCTTTTGCAATCTGTTATCATAAATATACAGGTGTTATCCTTTAGAGCTGACACGTTATCAGCACTCAGGAAATATCTTCTAAGGGTAAACTATCCTTACATGCATCGACAGAACATAATTGCCTTTCTATACGGTACAAGACATAATAGGATGTCTGCAAAGGTTCGCAGGATCCACTACACCTTGTGGGAAGAAAACATGCCAGGTGGTATTTTAGGCCCAATTACCCATATGTTTGGGACAAGTGACCTTTCCACATTGGTGCACTGTCTGAATGTCCGGGTAGCAACAGCTACAAGCCATCAAAAAAGGTTTATTGAAGTGTTTATTCTTAGCCTTTCCCCCAAAGGTTAGACGGCGCTCTCGCACTCTCCAGCCATCAGCTTTCTAATGTGTGTCACGGAGTAACATAGGCAAACCACAATCGAATAAGAGAGAGCAGATGGCTGATGAGCTAGATTCATAATTTCATCACTCTCTTTTTATCTCGGATTAAATATTAGCGTGCTGTCATCCACCCCTGACATAGTTATGATCCCACTTTCCTTCAGTTCTATTCCAAATGAGGTTTTATGGCTACGTTTAATTCTGTGGTGGTTCATCTGGGTATCAGAGGCAATTACCCAGCGATGGGACACTCATCCTAAATCTGAACCATGATACTTTTCATTAAATAGCATATGGTCTCCCGTGGCTGCTAAAACACACAGATATGAAATTACTGAGAGAGTCGCACTGCGGTGACGCCGCTGAACATTTGTAGCAGGCGTCGCTTTCGTCCGGTACTCATGCAGAAACGTGAAACATTCACGCAGAAATTCATTAAAGAAGCCGGTTAGATATCCGTTCCTTCACTCGCTGCAGCTCGGCAGACTGTACTGCAATGCAGCCACAAGACATTCACCCAGCTTTGACGTGCTCTCAGTAAGAAGAATGTGTTTTTTGTTGTTGTTTGTTCTTACTTACCGCCCTCCTCTCCCCTGTGGTTTCAAAGGATGGTTTGATGAAACTATTTTATCACAGTATCTGAAGGTTGTTGGGAAATTTCTACCTAAAATACAAAAGGGCGAGCTGAGGAGAAAAAAAAACAGGTAGCAAATCAAAACTGTGTGGGTTACTCGTATTAGACAGTTTGAGGTTTCATCTTAACGACAACATGGTAACCATTTCGAGAAATTGGCAACCAGAACCAGACAACGCTGCTGCACACGTGAGTAAGTTCAACTAACCAGTCAACATCAAAAATGCATCAAAGCTTCAACTGACGAAGATCCAGAAGAGCACCACTGTTGAGTTGAATTACACCGTGAAAAGCAACCAGTGACTTGCTACATTCATTTTTTAGGGAACAGCTGCACTACTGGTATTTTTGCGCAGCAGGAATTACAGATGGACTTGTTAATTATTCAAATTGTGAAGGTGACAACTATGTTTTCAGTTTTGGCAACCAAAAACCAAAAAGTTACACGTTAAGCCGTGCACAGACTCAAACTGTCCAGATAAAGGACAGAACACGTTTGTTCATGTCCTCTAGGAACAACAAATAGAAGAGCTTCTGGATCAGCAGGACACCGTCATTTGTCTGTGTTACAGGTTCAAGGAAACAGTGTGGTTTAAAATTATTATTTGCATTATATATAATATATGCTAGATGCATTTAAAGCATGATTGCCATGGTGACAATAACATCCAGTCCGTCACCAATTAACCTGCATGTCTTTCGACTGTGGAAGGAAGCCAGAGTACATGTAGAGAACATGCAAACTAGCCACAATAACAAACACATAGTACAGGTTATGAAACAACTGTGGCCACACTTAATCTTCTCTTGAATATATGGAGTGAACCTTGAATATATTGAATGAAATCTCGAATATATTGAATGAAGTCTGAATATATGAAATGAAACTTTGAATATATGGAATGAAACTTTGAATATATGGAATGAAACTTTGAATATATGGAATGAAACCTTGAATATATGGAATGAAACCTTGAATATATGGAATGAAACTTTAAATATATATAATGTAACTTTGAATATATGGAATGAAACTATAAATATATATAATGTAACTTTGAATATATGGAATGAAACTTTGAATATATGGAATGAAACTTTGGATATATGGAATGAAACTTTGAATATATGGAATGAAACTTTGAATATATGGAATGAAACCTTGATATATATAATGAAACTTTGAATATATGGAATGAAACTTTGAATATATGGAATGAAACTTTGAATATATGGAATGAAACCTTGAATATATGGAATGAAACCTTGAATATATGGAATGAAACTTTAAATATATAAATGTAACTTTGAATATATGGAATGAAACTATAATATATATAATGTAACTTGAATATATGGAATGAAACTTTGAATATATGGAATGAAACTTTGAATATATGGAATGAAACTTTGAATATATGGAATGAAACTTTGAATATATGGAATGAAACTTTGAATATATGGAATGAAACCTTGAATATATATAATGAAACTTTGAATATATATAATGAAACTTTGAATATATGGAATGAAACTTTGAATATATGGAATGAAACCTTGAATATATATAATGTAACTTTGAATATATGGAATGAAACTTTGAATATATGGAATGAAACTTTGAATATATGGAATGAAACTCTGAATATATTGATTGAAACTTCACTGACGTCAGACCTAGCGGCAGTGCCTGCAGCCATCTTGTGTAACAGTCTGTAAAAGCGAAAGACAATGAGTCAGGCCTCCCGAAATCTAGTAGCAGTGATATTAAGCAATGGGGACATGATAAATACACTGGCGAATTCGTGCCGAAATCCCGGTAACAGGTTTTGTCTCCC